>CAAKHB010007184.1:2500-10194 GCA_901007665.1 Aeoliscus strigatus | reverse complement strand
GGATACACACACACACACACACACACACACACACACACACACACACACACACACACACACACACACACACACACACACACACACACATACACACCCAAAGCTGCTCTGAAGTTTGCACCTTTACTCTCAGATGCTGTTAAGGAAGCTGTAATGATTATGCACCTCGCAACTCATAGATGATTTCATCGGCCAGAGAACAGCGTAGATATGTTAAGTGAGGGGAAGCAACGTTGAGTGTGAGTGAAACACAGACAGAAGACATAAAACAGAGAGACTTCCAGTGTGAGGGCAGAGTTTAAAAAAACCCTGTGGTTTCGGAATCAATAAGTGGTTCCAATCTTGATGAAAGAACAAATAAAAGCCCTGTACACCATCGGTGGTGATGAGAGAAAGATAATTGCAGGAGACGTGTTAACGGGTAATCTGCAGATGTGTGAACTCAACTTGACTTAGAGTCAAACTTGAATTGACTTCAGGAAAAAAAAAAACAGCATCAAAATGAATGTTTGACTTCAAGTCCACGTGTCTGACTTCAAAAAGTCACATTTTGTCATAAAACTGTATCAGTGCAGGCAGAAGGGAAAAGAAAATCCCTGCAGCTTTCAAGACGAAACACGTCCACACGTACCCGTGACTCTGCCAGGCACAGAAACTTCTGGAACGTTTTCCCTCCAGTCGCTAACAGCTGCTGATGTGAATGTTGTGTCTCTATTAGATCCGTCAGTTTGTTGAGTGTCATGAGAGGCACTCAAAATCAAATCGGACTTGACTATCATTAGCATTAGCATGTCATACATTTCTTGCTAGCTGGCATCTGCTGCTCCTGCTTCTGCACCAGCATCTCATGTGTTGTCTTTTCATTCAGTTTTACTGTCTTTGCTTCTTTTTTCAAAACTCCTCATCATCTTATTCAATTATCAAACGTCTTCTGTGTCTTCTTTGCAGGACGCGTCCCAAGGTCCAGTTCAATGGCTATGTCGGCCATGAAAGCTCCAACGGTCAAGCGTCGTTTGAAAACCCAATGTATGACACCAACATGAAACCCACCGAGGCCAAGGCGGTTCGATTCGATACCACACTCAACACGGTCTGTACAGTGGTATAGTCCACCACAACCGCCGCTACCTGACAGGTGGGGCCGTCCAACCTAGCTGTTGCCGTCCGCAGCGTGGTTGAACGAACAGGACAAACTAACAGATTTAGACCTGTCGGCGTGAGCAGTCACAGCCTGCTGCGGTCATGCAGCTCTGCTCCAACGCCGACCTGAACAATCGTATCGTCTCGTTGCGGGACTAGGACTGTCTAAAGACAGATGACTTCAGTGACCAGAGCTCATTCACTGTCAGCTGACTTCCATCCAGCCTGCAGACGTACGGCCGGTGTCCTGTGGCCCTCTAACACCTTCCCTCCGACATCCTCCTGAGCTCCCACATGACTCGCTGGAACATGACTCGCCCCTTCAGACAAAAATAAAATCAGATAAGTTCCGACACGTCAACACAAAACTTGACCAAAAATCTCCCAGCGGACGTCATGTGAGACTTGACGAGACTGGACTCTGACATGACGACAGCCTGCTTTGGAGGGAGCAGAAACCCTGACAGGGTCCCTTTAAAGTAAATCAAATCGTCCCCGCTTGACTTTCTTGACTTTATTTGGTTTCTTAAAGCAGCACAAAGTCCGACTTTGATTAGTGAAACGGTCAACGGTTGTCATAGGTACGCCTCCTGACATGTGCCCACAGACACCAAATCAAGCATTTGCTGCTGATATTTGCACGGTGGCAGAGCCCACAAAGCAGTTTGAGGTCTGAGTTCGGCCATTTTTGTACGCGTTCATTCGAGGCACTGCAAACCAACAATGAGTCCCATTCACCCTTGAACCAGGCGGGCACACGCTACTCAAGCTGGCAGTCAGAGGGTAGCGACGCACGGCTGGCGTCCATGTTCCGCTGGGTTCCAGAGGCCCAACTCACCAAATCAGATAGTCAGACTACTGGTTGTCACTCAGCCAGGAGGCCTGGAGGCAATAAGCTGTGAGGATCGTCGGCTGTGGCCAAATCCAGGAAGTGTCTTCACGTGTACGGTCAGACGAACATGACCACCTCTTTTTTTTTTTTTTTTTTCTTTGTGTTCTGCCATTTAGTCAGAAGAGAAGATGAACAAAAGAACAGAATTAAGATGGACGTACACCAGACAAACGTACAGAGGGACACCTCTGTTGGAGAACAGCGACAAGGACATGTTGCTACGGAAACAGACAATTTGTCTCTGGTTGTCTCTACTGGCACTTTTCTTCAGTGAAGATATTGATGACCAGACTGTATGTTCAGAATCCAGTGGCCCCATGGGACTTCCTGAACCACTGCTGCTGGGGACCCCGAAATAGAAACTTTATATCAACCGCACAAATTTTGCACTAGTGTGTTTTTCAGCGTGGGTTATGACGAAATGAATAATTTTTGGGTCGGAAAAAATGGGTTCGAAAATTTTAATTCCAAACTTCTATCTATAAGGGAAAACAAACGTGACTGATGATTTGACACAGGGTTCCAGAGTGTTTGTATATACACATTTATATTTCATTTTCCACATGCTAGGTCCTTCTTTATTCTGTTGCCATGACGACATGCTAGTCAACCAGAGAGTTGTGATCAGTTTACCTTCGGACCTTCGGCCTTCTAGTTTGTTATAAAAGCACCGTTATTGTTTCTGACTTCACGTATCTCATTTACACACTCTCTTAAGGTTTGAAATGACACAGTTTGATGCCTGAACAGAGCCGGTAGCTCGTAACAGCTTCCAGGAACAGTGTGACAGGTTCTGTGACGGTCTCACGTCAGATGTGTTGTCTCACGTTCCCCCTGCGTCACCCGCTCCACATGTCTGGAAGCACTTGCTGTCATTTCAACACACCCGCATAAAGAGCTCACGGCCTCTGTGTCATCTGTTGGAGAGTTGGACATTTGAGTTAAGGACAAACAGGCGCGAAGACAACATGCACAACTGTTGTTGTCCACAGCCCCCTGAGCCCATCGTTTGTTTGAGAAATACCTCGCGTGCAGGGAGCAGGTTTCAGGTTGGTTATCGATGCGGGAAAGTCACTGCAAACGAACACACGAGCTTAGAAAGTGCAATCGCTTGATCTGTTTCACCAACGGTCAGGAGTCTGTGCTTGTTGTGTTCTCACAGAATATTTTTATTTTTTGGAAAGATGCTGCATTTAGCTCACAGGTGTAACCGCTGTGTGTGTGTGTGTGTGTGTGTGTGTGTCCAGTGTCTTCAGGCCTGTTTCCCTTTTGTCTCACGCTCTGTGGACGTCATTCTCACACCTGCATGATTCCTGCAGTCCACTTGCATTTCCACTGATGTTGTCAGCTATTCATCCTCCATCCATCAGTGTCAGACTGCAAGACAATAAATACTCAAATAGCAGAGGGAGGAAACATCTGGCATGACAAGCTTGTTCATGGCCCAATTAGGAAGTAAATCACCAGTTACATTAGCAAATAAATGTTCTCAAACAACATCTGAACAATGACAGTTTGGGGATGTTTCCTCACAAGATGCCGAAGCATTTTATTTTGTTTTATTTTTTGCGTTTGTGCATCTCCGTCTAATTGATCTCATTAAATCATTTCAGGAGGCACAGTTTCCGAAAAGCTTAATAAAAAGGCCTGCGATCTCCAGACATGTTGAATTACATCTTTCCCCGTGTTTATTCTGCCGCGCTCAGATCAGATCTAGCTGTCAGAGCCTGCGCACCCGCAGCTATTAAAGCCAAATGGGGAGCGAGTGTGTGCGCAGATCGTTGCCACACCTTGAAGGTTACGGTAAACGTGTGTGTCTTTAAGGTCTCTCCAGCCTGCAGCAGGAATCGAACATCACCACAGGATCACCTTGGTTCAGAAGAGGCATTTTCCTGACGCCATGGTAACGACAGTATGGAAACCACGGTGACCTGGTTCCTTACATCAACATGGCATCTGGAAGTCAGTTTGAGATGTGTGCTAAAGTCACTTCACCATTCCTGCTGGAAATACAGTTTCTATCCTGCAAGCACACAATCGGCCAACCATCAATCACCTGTGCGTGTGTGTGTGTGCACATTCCTGGACATGTTTGCAGTACGTGGATGTTTTACATTCACATTTAAGCTGCATTTATATTCTAATGATATTGTAGTAACTGTGACAGTTTCACCTGTAGGACAGGCGTCTCACGCAGCCGTGTAATTCTGACCTGATACGTCTGACTGACAGTGTGTGTGTGTGTGTGTGTGTGTGTGTGTGTTTGTGAGCGACTTCATTTACACACAGTAAATGTCCGTTGCTTCGAAACGTCTCGTTTCCATTAACGCCTCAGAGATGCTGAACGTCTCTCGTCACGCACTCGCCCTCTGTGTTGTTTTGAGCATCACAATCACCTTTATCATCACCATGTGCTGCTGAACTTGAAGTAGGTGCAAAAGAAATAAAAGAGATTTTGTACAGAAATCTATTTTTTATGGGGATTTGTAAAAAAGAAAAATACAAATTATTAAACATGATGTACTTTTTATGGTCAAATAATGTAGGTACAAGGAAAACCTGTTCATTAGAGTAAATGTTTTTACTGTAATACACCATGTAAAGATCTATGGTTCAACGCAAATATCCAAATGTCGGGATCAGACCTGATTTTTGCTTCACAAGCAGAGACACTTCCATCACTGGAAGCGTTCTGTCGTTTCCAACTCCTCCGCAGCTCACGATGCGCGACCACTGTCAAAAAACAAGCTGTAATATGGATGAAAATGGCTGAAAGTGGCCTCGCATGTGGCAGCTGTGCACAACAACCAGCTGTGACACTTTTTGGAAATGTTGACATTGACTTTGGCGCCCAGATATTCCGTGTCAGTGCATCGTGAGCAGTGGAGGCGTCGACGGTTCCTTTACCTGATGGTCCCTGTTGACTCAATGGCCAGTGAGATGGAATTGTGTAGCTGCAGCGGCTTGGAGGTGATGGATGCTTCTTTCTGTCGTCTCACAAAATGACAGCAGGTGAATAACAGTGTTCTAGAGTGAAGCATCAGCTTCTGTATGTGAACGCAAACTCATAACCTGTTCAAGAGACTCACAGTTTATCTATCAGCTATTTTCAAAACATTATTTGAGAATAAACTTTTTATACAACACCTTCTGCTCGGCTTTGGCTCTCATGTGTGTTTGGCTGCATGAATTCTAATTCTGACAGATTTTCTTTCCTCCAGCTGAAATGTTTCCTCTCACAGCACCAACATATTAACATAATATTATAGGTGAGTATGTTTCCTGTTTCTTTTTCCAGGTGGCTGACAGAGAGGATCACAGCTGCTGAATATAAATATTCTCTTCTTATATTATATACTTGTATTATTATATTCTCTTGTGTTGATTCTAAACAAAATGACCTCTGGACCTGAATGTTTCAGCAGAATTTGAACTGGTCTTACTGGCATGAAGTCATCAGAGCCACAAACAGATCAGAATCAGAATGACCTTTACTGTCATTTTAGAAACTTGTAAACAACATTGGAGTCCAAATAATATGAAAGTATAAAAAGTCAACAATACAAAACTGGGTAAACAGCGTAATATGTATGAGAAGATTAAGAAGCATAGACAGTTATAAACAGGAATGTACAGTGTACTGACAGTGTTCGACCGTCAACAAGCTAAATGAATAAATGTGATAAATATGATGCTGGTTCTAAACAATGAAAACATCCACCCTCCTATCTGAATAAATAACAAACAAAATGAAAGTAGATTGTTAATAACTGTTGACGGGAAATTAAAGCGAGGTTAGACGGGAGAGCATGTGACAGTGAAGGATAGAGTGATAGTGATGGAACAGATCTGTCCGTGTAGAACAACAGACAACAACAGACTGTGTAAATGTGTGGACTGATTCGACACATCTCAGCTGAATGAGGAGCTCAGCTGATGTAGGTTCCGGTGTCCATTTTGTAAACTGTGATTCCATTTAGAATCAGATCAGACACGGACATCTTTTGGGCTGTAAAGGTGCGTGTGTACGTGTGGGTGTGTATGGATATGTGTTTTTATGTATGTATTTGTGTGTATGGGTGTGTATCTAAGGTAAGGTAGGAATACAAGTGAAAATACCAGCAATTTTTTTCTGCACGTTCTTGTGATGGATTCCAGCCTCTTCTTCTTTTTTAGGGGGAGGGAGCCGAACCAGCAGATACAAGAACATGTTACGACAGACTCAATGAAACAGGAGTAGACAACTTTCATAAAGCAGCTGTCAACGTCAAAACCCTGTTACGGTAAAAGTACATTTGCCCGCGGGCACACGTGCTGGTGTGAGATCTGAGTGTCAGCCATGACTGTCCACAAGTACTTGGAGATCTATGTGTGTGTGTATGTACGTGTCTGTACATATGTTCACACGTGGGTGTACTGTATATGGATGGATGTGTGTGTGTGTGTGTTGGGGGGGGGGGGGTGGAGAGGTGTCACACAGAAGGATGCTGTCCAAGCTAGGGGATGAACAAGGTTCCCCACTGAAGTCAGAGACCCACTCCACCAGATACAGCACTGAACACAGGAGGTCCTCAGACTGCACAAGTCCACCGTGACTGTCACACTCACTGAGCCAGCACTCATCACACCTGCACTCATCCCATCAAACACTCGTTGCTTATTTAGAACACGTGCACATGCTCAGTCACCTGTACTGTGGATGTTTCACTTTCATTTCTGAGATACGGAGTTTAGGGTTTCCATCAGCAGTAGCTGTAGTTATAGTCATCAAAATGGAAAGAAAGAAATACTTGCAATACATCTGTCCATGTGTGATTAACTGAAATTCGTATTCTTTTTCCACACACAGTGTGCATATGTATAAATGTAGGTACTGCGTGTACTGTCTTTTTGATTCTTCATGTGAAAACACGTTTTGGTTTTGCACGCACACGTTGTTAAATACTTGAATTGATCAATAATTTACTTGAAGTAGATTAAGTAGTTCAACTTTTTGAAACACCAACGTAAGTGACACCAAGGTCGAACCAAAAATGAACAAAAGAAACAAAGGGAGAGAGAGAAAGAACAGTTCACGTCGCTGAACTGAACAGAACTAGGTGTGTCTGTGTGAGGTCCGTTGACTCACACGTCTTCTCCACTTGTTTAGCGTCTCTCCTCTGTCTCTTGCTCTCTCTCAGTCCCGTCCTAATATTTCCTCTTTTTTTTTTTTTTTTGTTTTAAACACACATTTTCGACTGTCTTCTGTACTTACAGAAGCTACGGATTCTCAGCTAGGGGTTGTCGCCCTCTCTCTCCCTCTCTCTCTTTCACACACACACACACACACACACACAATAGTGAGGGTAATTTGCAGTAGGATGGCATTTCGGCTGTTTTTTTTTTTTTTTTTTTTTTCTGTCCATAGCAGCAGTTTTATCAAATATGATAGAATTTAATATTCTTTCAAATGACCTTCTGCAGCTTGTACCAGTGTGAAACGAAGAGAAAGTAGTTGCTCATAGTGGCACGATGAAAATATGATGATGAAATTAATGACGTATAACGTATCATTTCACTACAAATGTTCATAGACACACACGTGTGTCCATGTCTGTGTGTGTGTGTATGTATGTATGAATGTGTGTGTGTATGTATGAATATGTGTGTGTTTGTGTGCATGTAT
>CAAKHB010007182.1:130101-151130 GCA_901007665.1 Aeoliscus strigatus | reverse complement strand
AACCAGCACAGCCAGATAACGTACAGCCTGCAATGACACAAAATGATTAAAAAAAAAAAAAAAAAGAAGAGGAGGAAAATGCCATCTGAACAGGTTCTTTGGGTTTGACACATAAACAAAAAAGGCAAAAAACAGTAGTCTGTTAATGACAACAGAGTTGAGTAGTGAATGCAGGAGTGAGTTTTGTTCTAGTGGTGATTTATCGTGAAGGCTTCAAGTTCCCTGCACATTACCGAAGAAACATCCTGTGGACTCGTACACAAATTTCAATTGATACAAATTCATTGCACGTTTGTTTACAAACAGCTCAATCACATTAGAAAATAAACATTTTGCACCTGTTTCATGTGCAGTTTTGAAATTTTGTCGTGATGGTGAGCGGAGGAGTGCGTCTGTCTTTCCCAGCGTCACAGGCGCTGTGAGAAAACCCAGTGACGAGAAATCCAGACCAAACCACTCGAGCAGCTTCTTGCACATATCGGAGCATCAACCGAAGTTTAGACAATTCAATGTTTTCTTTAAATAGTCTGTCAGCTGGATCTGCCAGTGTGAGGACTGATTCCACAATCCCTGTCAAGTAAACCCGACCGTTCCTACTGAGATGTCTCAACATTTCCAAACTACTTGGATACATAAATAAATGAACACACAGTGCGTCACCTCTGGACACGAGGGATTGTTAGTTAAGGTTCCATCATCCTATGTGATGGCGCGTCGGAAATTCAAACCCTCCAAAAAGATGCTACAGAAGGATATGATACACAGTTTCTCTCCAAATGGGAGATTGTGACTGCACCTCATGAGAGGTTACAATGAACACATGAACAGTGGTTGGCTAAAATCAAAGAGCTAGTTCCTATTTGGCTGTAGTCACTGGTTAGCCAGCCCACCGTGGAGAGAATCTCCCTCTGGGATCAATGAAGTCATTCTCATTCAATTCACTGATTCTGTTTTTTTGGTGATGGGTTAAGACGTGAAAAGGGAGTGCACGCCGATACACAAACATAAAAACAGGCTAACACCTGGAATGCTGAAAGTTTTTAAAGCAAATGTTTAGAAGCAAGACCAGAGAACTTTGTTTTGTTTTTTTTCCTCCAAAGTGGAACTGAAATCACAAATGTAGCTGGAGAGGTAACGCGACACAGACCGTCCTTCCATGTCTTATTTGCTGAATGCCGATTTACAGCCATTGATCTCATGGCCTCCTCCACAAAAACTAAAGCGCAGTTCTGCCTGAGAGAAGCATCCGTGGTTGGAACCACAAACCACATCATCTGTCCTTTTCCAGCCGTGATCCATTCCTGAAAGTGCGTGTGTAGCTTCGATAGTGTGATAGTAAATCATCCTCTGATTTACGACATTAGTCTTTTTCTCCGTCTTCACTGCTTCCTGTGAAGAAGGGAAAAAACATGAAATAATCAGGTTAAGATGCATGTCTGTTGATACTAACTACTGAAGCTCCCAAATCCCCATCTAGGTTGATTTCTTTCAGTAAATCAATACAGAAAGGGAAACATTTATATATACATTCAACACACCGACTGATATGTTACAACTGTTGTAAGTTGTAAGTTGTAACACTGAAATATCTGTGTGTGATGGATCTATATAGAAAGATGCGTTTCAATGTTTTGAATTGATTTTCTTACAAAGATCTAACTTCTGATGATATTCTAAGTTACTGAGATGAACCTGCAAATATAAACACTGCGTATATTTAAATAATCATTCATTCATCATCTCTCGTTTGCACCAGTTACGGGTCGTGGTTGTGCTGCGGCTGATCCCAGCTGGCGAGGTAGGATTAGTTACCAGTCACACACACACAGACATTTAGAGTGACCAATTAACCTCAGCATGCTTTTGGAGGTGGGAGGAAGCCCGAGTACCCAGAGAGACCCCACGCAGACACAGGGAGAACACACTCAAACTCAAACACAAAGACCCCTTGGGACCTTATCCCTATAAGGTGACAGTGTGCACCACTGTCCCACCGTGTCACCTCATAAGTATTTGCAGTAGGTACATGCTCAACTTGCCTCCTTGTTCAATATCAGAGTCAGTCAGATGCGTCAGGGAGAAGCTAGCGATGCTGGCTGGCGAGATGGAGAAACGGGAGTAGTTGGAGGAGCTCGTCCAGCTGGGCTGCAGTACGTGTCCCGTGGCAACCGGCTGAGAGGAGAAGACAGACGCTGCAGATGTGGACGTCGTCTTTGACACTGGATCTTTCAGTGTCTTGGAGAGGAAGGTAGGCGCCGGGGAGGAGAAGTCATCGTCCCACTCAAAACCACCACCTGTGGGGATTTAGTGAATGAGTACAGGTATATTTTCAGGGGCTGCATGAAGGGGTCTGGGGTTACCTTCTTCGTCTGTGGAGCTTTCAGAGTTGGTAAAGCGGTTGAGGAAGCTGGCGGAGGACACTGGGCTGCTGGAATCTGGTACCTGATTGTTTGAGCCTGAGGAGTGGTCACCCAGTTCCTTCGTGGGAGTCTCCTGAATCACAAGGATCAAGTTCTAGTCACAGGCCACAAAAACAACTGTGCAATGTATTCAGAGTAGACGATACATCACCTGGTCAAACAGGTAGACGGTGACATCGTCGAAGAAGGACACTGCTCTCCTGGAGTTGTCTGCATTGCACCTTGCAGGAAACGGGGGGGAGGATGCGTCGATGTTCAGGGTGGTGGGTTTCAACAAGCTCTTCAGGTTCCTTGAGCTGCTGTCGTCTGAGACGATGACGGGCACCACGTGCACAGCTTCGTCCTCGCTGTCCGAGCTGGAGCTGTGCAGCTGGTACGTGCGGATGTCATCGTCAGAGTCGTCGCTGTTCTCGTCCTCCTCGTCTGCATCGACTCCGTCCTCGTGGCCGTCGATGTCCCGCCTCCCCAGATAACGGCCTTCCATATCCGGCTCTTTTATTTTATGACACTCGCCGGCGTAAGTCCTGGTTAGTTTAGCATGGACAGGAATGTCGCTGGAGGGAAGCAGCGACGAGGTTTCAGACTGATCCGTGAAAACCCCAGGTTTCTCCTCCTGACTCCTGTTGACCAACTCAGCCGCCTGTGTCTCACTTTTCTCTGTGAAATGTGAATGTGCCTCTGCAGGATCAGCGCTTTCTTTAATATCAGCAGCTATAGAAGATTCTTTCTGTAACGACGAGGACTCAAGACCGTGGACATGAACCTCTGGCTGTGAAGCTGCGACCGCCCCACCGACCTCCACTGAGCTCCTCAGCCATGGGACCTCCACAGAACCTACGGCGGTAGTTTCTTCAGATTTCTTCTCTGGTTCGGATTCGTTGTCTGAGAAGTAGGCAGAGTCTCTGTAATTACTGCCCATGAGTGGTTCTTCAGCAGGAACGGGTGCATCTGGCTGCTGGTCGTCATTCGAACCCTCGCTGTGAGTGTCCAACGCTGCCTCCACTTCAGAGATGACGATTTCTGGTGGAACAAGATTTGTTGCAGCTACAAGCTCTTCTGTCTCCTTTTCTTTAGCGCAGGTGGAGCCATTTTTCACAGGGGAGAGGTCTTTATCATTGGGCTGAGAGTTCCACTCAGGAGACTCCAGGTTCTCGGTTTCATAACCACTGTCAGCTATTTTGTATGGAGGGTGAAGCTTGTGCTGGGCGACGTGAACATTCAGCTCCTCGCTCTGGTCTGCAAGTCTGTGAATGTCGAGAGAGTCTAAGGAGTCTGGCGTCTCTGCTGAATTGTCTACAGTCGGTAGATTGGTGGACATACTATCTTCTAGTAAGCTATCCTGGCTGATCTGGTCCAAAGATGGTCCAGAGACCAAGAGAGAAGCTCTGACAAGAGGTTGTGCATGAGTATCAGTGAAGGATTCTTCGTGGTCAGAGAGGGTTGTTTCCATCTCCAGATCTGCGTCCTCGATAAGTTCACTCAACAGATCGTTGCTCGTTAGATCATCGCTGTGCCCCTTGTCCAAGGAACAGGCTCGCATGTTTTCCCTTGAGGTTCCAAGGTCGTCTTCAAGGCTGGGAAGTTTGGCATCTGTGCACAGGAAGTCTGTGGCGGCACTTTGAGAAAATGCAGGGGTGTGGCCATCAGTTTGACCAACGATCACTTCGAACCTCTCTGAGGTAGAGTCAAACCCAGAGTCTATGCCTCTCTCTGAGGGCTGGAGCAGACCGAGGTCTTCAGTGGAAGAGCTATTACTGACTGGCAGCTGAGTGCTTACGTTATCTTCTGTGACCACTGTAATGGAAGGCACCAGTGTTTCATTGTCTACCACAGACCCGTAGGATTCCCCAAAACTGGTGCTCCAAGAGTCTAAAGGTCTATGACTGGAGGATGTGCTACTCGATGCAGGCTTTAAAGTAGTGTTTGCTGTGTCTACTAATGAGTCAAGGTCGTCCCAAGAGCTCATTCTGAATGATTCTTCAGGTTCGTGGACTAAACCGGGCGACAGAAAGTTCTGTTGTACATTCTTGAACTGAGCTCCATCTCTCATCAACTTCTGCTCTTTGAGAAACAAGAAGTTATCGGCGAGTCTGTCGGTGCTGAGAAGCCTCTCCCTGTCTGTGAGCTCCCCCTCCAAAGAAGCCGTCGGGTGGGTGGCTTCAGATCGATCCCCTAAAAAACAATCTCCAGAGCTCTGATGAGCGTCTGCCTCCTGTCCATCTAAATAAGTGCCTTCGCGGAAAGGGTTCCCACTGCGCCCTGGAACATCCAAGAAGCTGTGTCTCCAGGAAGGAGAGTCCTCTTGCTTGGACCCTTCCTCCGTGAAGATGTTGGCGTGGTAAGGACTATCATTTTCAAGAGAAGACCAGATGTGGCTGTCTGGTAAATAGGAATCCTTGGAGTCGATACTTTGGTGAAAAAAGTCTGCATCGGTACTCGATTCATCCAGATGAACATCTTGAAGAACAACAAAGTTCTGCTGGCTTGAGATGAAGTCTGTGTCTCTGTTCCCGTTTTCCTCCACAGAGCCCCCCACTTGTTCTTCTAGCTGGATGTAATATTCATTCCCGTTGGATGGCTTCTGTGTGTCAAACACTGGTACAATCCCAGGTCTCCCGGAGGGAGTTTTATCACGCTCTGTGCCTGCTGCTCTGGCTGCAGGATCTGGGAAATGGGCCTGGATGTCCTCACTGGACACAGGAAAGAACATGCTGTGGTAGTTCAGCGTTGTGTCCATGCCGGAGCAACCATGGTTGCCATCATAGTGGTCATGCTTAGCTGCCTCCCAAACGTACTCAAAACTGAGACCTTTACTCGTTTCAGTGACCGTAAGAACCTCATCAATCTCTTGGCGCAAGGCGTCGTCAGCAAACTGTTCCAGTATTGGGAAGGAGGAGTGGCTGACAGTGGTCTGTCGCGTGGAAGGATTCGGCTTCAGAGCATCCCAGCGTTGGTCAAAATCTTCTTCATTGTCCCGCTGGCCCTGCATGCGCAGGTAGATGAGAAAACGGTGCACTTCTTCTGCTGTGGCCCGTTTGTCTGGAGACAGCCAGCAGAACTGCAAGACCTCATACCTGCATTGGCAGAAACAAATATTAGACCACGGGTGTACCGAGCCAGATACTCGGCCATTGAGAACATGTCCACCTCACCATCTGTCAGAATATGGAAGCTCCAGCTGTGGCTTAAAGAGTTTGACTTGTTGCTCCTTGATCACATGATTGAGGACTTCTCTGTCTGACAGATGAGGGTACGGCTGGGAGGCGTTCTCAAAGAGCTCCCACAGTGTGACCCCCAAGGCCCTGTGGACAAGGGAGGAGGAAACAAGAGCAGATATCATACACGTTACTAGTTCAGCTAAGTCTGATTTTATTTGTTTAGCGCCAGTTCACAACAACAGTTATCTCCGGACGCTTCACATATTAATTCACATAGAAACAAAACATTCACAGGAGCAGCAGGTGCAGTGAGTTCTGCAGGACTTCCTGACATAACTGTTGGAAACAGTGAAATAAAGCAAACTCTGGAAGGCATCTGTCAATGTTCATGGGTGTGGTCAGTGGTTAAACAGGCCTCCAACAAGAGAGGGCAGCATCTGTTTGTCCAGACCCGAACTGTGAAGCTATGAACGCCCCCCCACAACCACTCCACAGCAGTGCCATAAAATGTACTTAATGATTTATTAACCATGAGGGATAGCGGGAGACAGATTTAAACCATTTACTAATGAAGAGGGAGTTACTCTAAAGGAACAATTTTAATCCGACCAGATCTTAATTCACTCTTGTAACTAGACCTATGTCGGATCAGGCTCCAATTCATGCCCAGGACGTATTTGGCTGATGAGATGTGAAGCCAGTGAGGAAGTGTGCACAGTGAAGAGAGCTGCTTAGTTGGTGCAGTGTCAGTATCTCTTCTTTTGGATATAATCCAGAATGTTAACAGGCTAGACTGGGACTTACAGGCTCAAGCAGAAAGGGCTTCGTTTCTCATTACGACACCAGAGGTGGACTTTAAAAGCACTGAGACGAGTATCACCATTTCGTGGAACGTACAAGTCACGTGTTCTTCAGATGTAGCTTATGTTGCACTATTATAGCTGATATGCAAAATGAAACCAACTGATAACTGGTAACTTTTCTCCATCTAATCTCTGAGGTCATCCTTAAAATCGACTTTGATTCGTCATTACATTTTGTTGTTTTGAGAATGCTGTGACAGACGTACAGACACTGCGGAGCTGCAGTCAGTACCTACCAGACATTGCTGGGCTTTGTGTGTTCCGTAGTAATCACACCCCCGTGGCGCTCGCCCACCAGCTCCGGAGCCAACCATCGAAGCGGTGCAAACACGTCGTCCTCTGTGATGATGTAATCCTCCTAGAACAACAAGCGATCACAGTCAGTTTCTCACTAACACTAATTTTATGTACAACCACATTTTCAAGCAAACGTGCTTGTTCATTAACCCTCAAACACACTCACACACCACTCACGTACTGAATTCAAATGAAGAGATCAGCAGTATGTGAAGAATGCAGCAGACGGACCTGTCTTAGCATTTACGCAGTTAGCACAGTTATGAGAGAGTGCTCTTAATTCTTCTGTGAAATATGGAAGGGATCAAAAGTAAAGTATCCTCATCCTATTTTCTGCCACGTCTCTAAGAGCTACTTCCACAACGACCTTGACCATTGTATAAGATCAGCAAGTGATTAAGAAAAAACAGAAAAAAAGACAAGAACAGAGATCCACACAAGTTAGAAAAAAGTAAAGGTACACTACCTCTTAACATAAAACATAAGAATTTTAGTTTTTCGCTTACTTTGTATGTGTAGGGTCCTATCCCATAGTCTCCCACTTTGACGGTGAGATCTGCCGTCAGGAAGCAGTTCCTCAGCGCTAAATCACTAAGGGAAAAAGGGAGAAATATCAGTATGCGAAACATTTCTACAAACAACAGGACTTAATGGAACTGAAGGATATGTGGGAACTAAGAAGTACTCATGAGCCACCAGCAGAGGGCGCAAGACATCCTGACACTCAGCATGGAGGGGACACGTATGGTTGGTAATTCACAAAGAACTCCTCAGAAGAGGGAGGTTCTGGTTTCCCATTAACGCTGCAGCATTCCCCATGTACAAGCTCCAAATCTCTCAACCTCCTAACGGCACACGCTGCTGACACCGGTGATCTTGCCTGCACATTGGCCAGCTACTTTCAGACCCACTGAAACCTCTGTAAGATGAATGGATATTTATTTTAAACTCTCCTGTCGTCGCCACTTGGCTGAAGGCCCAACGTACAGTAATGCTGCAGCGAGTAAACGGGTCCAACATCTTAACCCTACAAGGCTAATGGGCGGCATGGCAGCAACCTCTCTCTTACCATTGGACATCCAATCTGTTGGTATCGAGGAGTTAGTTCCAATGTTCATGTACTGCTTTGGGAGGATTTCAAGACAACGTTTAAAAACTCCTATGCGTTTTTGCATCAATTACTTCATATTGACGGAGAATCATTGCTCTGTTCAACAGACGTAAACCATCCAATGTCGACACAGCTCTATTTTTCAGCAGAACAGGGACACTAAATGTTCAATGAAGCTCGGACTGTTCTATTTAAAGATGAAGGGAAGACAACAGTGCACCTTTGAATTTTTCCTCCAGTCACCAGACCTCACCCATCCCACCCAACACTTACAGACCAGAAAAAACATACTATGATACACGTCTCATGAGTGTTGCACAATGTGATTCTATAGGTTAAGTGAAGGAAATCAAAAAGCGCAGTTTAAAAGAACTTTCTGAACATAAATGTATTCATGCCACTTGACGTGTATTTCATTCTTTGCAGCACTTTGTGTGCATGTTATTATTTTTAGACCATTACTATAAATGCCACACAAATATGTTGGCTTTTCTGAATTGTTTCACATGGAGGGAACCTGGTAGAAGTCCCTTTGAGTTGTAACAGGGCTAGAAAGGCCCAATGTGAGACTATCCTTTTACAAGCAAAGAGCAGAATCATCATATCCCTCTGGCAGCAGACAGCTGACACTGTGGCAATGCATGGAAGCCATGTAATCGAAACCCCTTGAGCTTATTCTGTGCATGCAAAATAGAGCTGATGAGCTGAGCGTCGTATGTTACCCCCGGGCCACACGTTCCCAACACCCCCTGCGTTGGCTGATAGTGGTCAGACATCCAGTACACGCTGGGGTAAAAATGAAAATGAAACACTGCCTCTCTTCTGTGCACACCATTTTTGGAAAACACTGGTACTCCTGACAGATGTTTGACAGTTAACAGTGAAGCAGAAAGTATTGATAATCACATATCAGTTCAGACATGCAGTCCCATTAGAGTAAGACTAGGAAAGCGTCATGTACCATGAATTATTAAGGGTTTTTTATGTACTTAAGCGAGACATACATTTTTATTGATGAGCATTTTCAACTCAGACCCATAAAAAAAACACTCACACTTCTTTTAATTGAAATAACTGGGGACGACCTTAAACCCAGTGAATAAAGCATCTGTAGCCAAGATATATCACTGGCATGTGTCTGTCCATGGAGTAGCTGAGCACCATTTTACAGAATAGCAGTGATAGACAAGAGGAATTAAAAAAAAAACACTCCCACAGCTAGTAGTGTTAGTTTAGCAGTTGAAGTGCTACCTGTGCAGGAAGTTGTGTTTGTGAAGGTGAGTGACACCGGCAGCAATTTCACAGGCCATCCTCTGCAGCTGCAGCAACTCAGCATTTTTGAACATCCAGTCCCGCTGAGACAGATAACCCCGCAGATCACCCTGTAAACACACACACACACACACAGTTACAAAAACGGTTGCATGTAAAAGTCTATAAATGGATCATGTAACCTCCACTTGCCATGTTCTTTCACTTCTCACTGTAATGTGTTGATCCAAAAAAAGAAATTCTGTTAAATGGACCTCCATGCAGTCTCAAGGATTTATAAAAAAAGATCCCTGCTTTAGTGGAGGAAAGATCACGTTTTCCCACGAGGAAAGCATGACAAGGAACTTTGACCTTTAATTACGCCCTGGCACAACAAACACACACAGGCATGAGATATTAATTAAGTGTTACTTAACCTCACCAGTTGACTGATCGCAGAGCTGTGAGAAGTCAGTGAAAGAACGTATCTATGACACTACGTTTACTTCTATTCCGAGTGCAGAGCAAATGTAAATTTAAATGACAACAAATGTCTCAGCTGTGTGCTGTTTCATGACCAGAGCTGGTTGGGAATTTATGATGCATCTGTAATTAATCTGTTTACCATCACGTAACAGAGCGTGTCCAATCCAGATATTCCACAACAAATAAAGTGAATTATAAAAACTCCTTTCTCCAAAAGGCATTATATTAAGTGTTGTGTTCCTGGGGTCATGTGCACCTAAGCGTTTGGAGTGAAGGAGACGACAGATTAGCCAGCAGAACAAAGGTCTTCTGAGGAATGAGCTGGGAACATACATCCACCAGAGTCATGAGAGGCTTTTTTTTTTTTTGGGGGGGGGGTTTATAAAAAAAAGAAAAGAAAAAAAAAGTCACATGCTGTTACCTTGTGTACAAGTTTGTGCTTGTCAGTGCACTCGGGTTCTGGATGCTTGTGTTTACAAAGGGTTTATTTTCTGGGGCTCAAGTCAGACACGGCCTAGCAGGCGTCCTGAGAGATCACATCAGATGTAGACAGCTCTGAGAGCAGGTGTGAATGCAACTAGGACAGATTGAGAAAGGAGTGACATCCCACCACATTCTGGGGTGGTCTGCGCCACTTATGGCCACATTCTTTCCACAGTGTTTACCTAGACGACTTTATAAGACTGCCTGCTCAATGCACGTCCTCAGTTGTGCACATGAACATTCAGCATACTATCTGTTTCTCAGAAACCTTATGAAGGGAATGTGCAAAGCAGCCATGGACATTGATTAAAAAAGCCAGGAGGTATTTGTCTGTATTGCTTTGTTCCTTCCTTCTTCTTTTCCTTCTCTTTCAAAAATTGGCAGGCTCTGGGAAGTGATAACTCTGTACATGCGTGTTTGCTCATACAGCATGGAGTGACATACAGCTATTGGTCTCTTGAGACGCGTGGAGACGCATTATAGCGCCAGGTGTGAACTGAGTGACTTATAAATGTCCGCTTGTGATCAGATCTGCCAAATAGTTTGTTAATGGCAGGTCCAAACTGAGCCTGTGCGAAATCTCACCTCAAGAAGCGTCCGTCTAATGTAAGAACCGTGGATGCTTCTGTTACAGTTATCCACCGTGCATGCACGCACGCACACGCGCACACACACGCGCACACACACAGCTGAGCTCCGGGAAGGGGTGTTCACAGAACAGCTAAATTAAATGTATGGTAAGTTATATTCAGTGCCTGTCTTTATTTGTGAAGCCTGGGCAGCAGGTGATCAGGTCTGGGTTCCAGAGGGAGGATCCAGTGCAGCTAATAAGAAAATATTAACTGTGAAAGGCCAAAACAATCAACCTTATGTCTGAACGATGGATAAACAAGAAAGTGTCAAGTTCCTTAGCGCATAGACACATGTTTGACACCTGCTAAAGTTTAATTCTAAGCTATTGTATATGCTTGTACTCAAATCACCTGGTGGATACTAGAATTATTAGTTTATTTGTCAGCTCAACAGAGAAAGTGACTGGTTTGTCACAGACGCAAATGCTTCACTTCCAAATGTCTCTTTAAAATGACGTCTACCTTTTATTGTGAGTTATAGTCCACAAAGCAAGACTGTGACATCAAACAAGACATCCACCACATGGCAAATGTTACCAAAGAGGTGAAATACTCTGAACAATATGAAAAGAGGTAGGCCAGAATTACAGTAAACAGCAATGAATAATCAAAATAAAACGGACATAAAGAGCATTTCCTTTTAATTGTGATATCTTTTACTTTAACGTGTGTAATACAAGGGATTAACAACTTTGGAAAGCCAATAGTCAGCTGGATCATGTCTAGGACCTGAACCAGAGAATGGTCAGACCAGGGATCAGGGAGGAGATCCATCCATTAGAAGCTGTCACTCACACTATGGTATGTGACATTCTGTGGCCTCTGCACCAGTTGCTTATGTATTTTGATGTCCAAAATGCTATGAGTCAGGGTTACCCGGCACAGGTGATACGGGATGGAAAAATCACCATCAATCATCAGGCTGTCAGAGGAAACGTCACTGTATATTGGCTTTTTGGGATTCACCTTGTCATCTGCGCAGCTGTGGTGTCACATTTCATGTTTCGACATCTACAACTTGATTGACACGTCCTGAAGGAGCGTGGCCACAGACATGTCATCTGCCACTTTATATACAGGTTGAACGATTATTTCTATATTAGGACACTTTTATTGGAGAGGAATACAGTATACAAGGATTGTGAGTGCAAACAAAAGAGGGAACCAAACACGTTCTGCGTAGATCCCACTTGGATCCGTTTTATAAAACAATAAGAAGCAAAGGCATCACCCAGTTTTGTGTCCCTCACACATTACCACGTTCAGGACCTGCACTTCATTACTCTGTGTTCCCAAATGACTCTCACTCTCTTGTGATAAGTCATTCCATCTCCTGTCAGTCAGAGACAGTACAAGAACTGGCTGGGAAAGACCACAATGCCAGGTCACTAGCCAGGTCTGGCCAGCTGACAATACCCATGCACGGCATTATTATGCAATGTCTGGCAAGATGAGCTGTGCTGGAACCTGCTGGGTACAAGGTCGGACAAAAAGGCAATTGGGATTCATCGCAGTTCAACATTCCTAGTGTGGGCTATGACACCCAATGATCTGTAAAAAAAATAAATAGCAGAAGTGCATTTGTTTTTTCTGGACGCAAACTAAAACATGGAGCTTGGATGAAAATATGATAATGATGATTATTATTATTATTATTATGCTTTACATAAAAGATTAGAAGCCACCACATCTAATGCTGCTACAAAAGGCCAGTCCCACCTTTTCACAAACTCATTCAAGGTTACTGCCAGAAAAGGGTTGGGACTTTCTTTTCTTTGATGAGTCTAAATAGTAAAATGTCTGCTCTGCACTGCTAAAATTATGACTTAAAGTTGTTTTGGTTTTAAAATCTCTGTCCATTCCAGGAGGAAGGATCCCTCTTTCTGCAGCTCATCCTCAAGTTCCTGCCATTTCTTCCCTTTTTCTGCCAGATTCTCCCCTGTTTCTCATCCTGATTTTGACAGTCAGGTGTTTTACTGTGCAGACTGCATAGTCTATAGAAATGTATTTGAATATTTACACAGTTAATGATATCTTAACTTAGACGGGCTAAAATTCTAACAATAAATCATATTTATAAGGCACTAAAATCAGGATGAATATGAGTGATGATATCGGGTGCTGTTGAGACACCATAAGTCACAGCAGGAGAAATTCTACGGCCATGACAGCCTGATTCACTCACACACAACAGAATTTATAGCTGACGGAAAAGGACAAGGGTCACCTGATGCAAAAGTCTCCTCCGATAGAGAAAAGTAAAGATTGTACAATGAGTGAGTGGTTGTTGACAGTCTGTCAGACAAGTATGTAATTGAGCTTTGCGGTTATTTTTGAGGCTGCAGTTGCCAGGGCTATGTGGTGCTGGTCACAAACAGCAAGGAATGCTGTTTTTTCTATTACAAGTTGACTAAATCAAGACTTAGGTAATCACCTGCAGGTCGGACTAATTATTAGTCGTCTAGTCTATGGTTATTTGCCATTTACTCAATATTTAAAAACAGAATACGGACAGACTAAAATATATTAAATAATCTGGTGTTGTTCACTTCAGGAAAACCAAAGCAATACATTGTGTTTTTTCATTATCCAATGATGTGATTATCCTTCCTACGGAGGAAGTGTGGAACAGAAAGGGCAAAATTAGAATGATAATAGAGACTTATTGTATCTAACTAATATTATCTTGCTTACATATTTAAAAGTATTTGTATTTCATATGTTAATCAAGTAAGGTAAGTCAAAGTTGGTATATTTTTGTACGTAATATTTTGCCTTGTTGCATTTGTTTTTAAACAGACACACCACAGGTTTCTTTGGGAACACCTCCGTTGACTTTACACTGAACTCTATGGCCTCCAAAATGTACAAGGTGCAACCCATAAAAATGCACAAACACAGCAACTGGTGGAGCTGACACTGGTGGAGCTGACACTGGTAGAGCGTAAATGGAGCTGGTTTCTTTACTGGGTGAGGTGGGAATGTGAGAAGTCCCAGGCTTAGACTAGTTATGTCGCAGGAGGAGTCGGACAGAACCGAGGGGAGGGAGAGGGAGGGAGCTCCCCACAGGAAGGGCACAGCCCACCCAGAACAGATAAAGAGAAATGGTGAACAAATCAGCTGCCATGACAGAGACGAGGTCAGGACTAATTCAGGATCCAGTCAGTCCACTTAGAGTCCCAGTGGTCAAGAGGTCAGCTGAATGACCGCTGGATGTACACTGGGGAACTTCACAGATGGCCAAGAAACAATCCTTTAATTACTAAATATCTCAAAGTAAAACAAACTGAGGTGGACATTGGTAAATAAACAATATCTCAATCCTTGGCCACAGAAACAAACATACAAAACAGAAACAGATTTCCAGTGGCAGGTTAGAATTCAGTGAGGTGGCAAATGAGGATATTCACAGGTGGGTCATGGTATTTTAACGGTGTGCATATGCAAACACTTATTAACACACGTTAACATGTGGTCACTCACCATTTCACAGTACTCAAAAACAAGTAGGAAGGGAATCGCCTCTGCACACTGTCCAAGGCACTGGAGGATGTTTGGGTGCTGCAGTACTCTGTGGAGACAAAATAACCTGATTGTTAATATCAAAGTTTATTGGAGCAGCAATAGGGTTGTGTAACAGGAAAGGGTTGGGAGGGAAGGGGAGGGTAGGGAAGGTAGCTAAAATTACAGTGATGTCATATCAGTATTTATAAGCAGAGTGGCTGCGTGCATGTTCGCCCCCCCCACACACACACAAAATTAAAAAAAATCAAATGTTGAATCTAAATTAAGAGCTAAGTACATAAAACTCACCTGTAAGGATCCCCCTGCTGCAGGAAGTCATTCTGCTCCTTAGAATTTGCGTTCGCTTTTAACTCCTTCACTACCACTCGGGATCCACCAGGATCTGTGAAGATTTCACTCAGCAGGACCTGGTAGCAAAATAAGTTTTTACATCTCAGGTTGAAAAAAAAAAGCCAATAGAGCAGGACCATGTCTGCATATGCACAACCTGTACACTAAAGAAAGTCTTACCTGGCCAAACCATCCATTGCCAATCTCCTGGATGTAACTCAGACTATGGCGTGCGATCTGGAAGCTTGTGAATGTCTCTGCAAATCCAATCACAGAAGACTGTTATCGTCGATGTTGAGGACGTGAGTGATGCTTTGGTGTAATGGTGCAGAATGATGGTAAACACATCCATCTTTAAATAAGGAACCCCACTAAGACAAGAAATAAACGTCTTCTGAAGGTAAATCTCACATGTGTGCTTCATTTGTCACTAACATTGAAAAAATACACTGTTCTTTAAAGATTATAACTCACATTTTTATGTGAAATGATTTTTTCAGCTATTAGTATGCATGTGATTTGTCAAACCTGCGATATGGGTAGGAGGTTGGAGGTGCGGGGGTCCAGGCAAGGCCACAGGGGACACAGCGAGGGTGTACACCTCAGCTGGGGACTGCATAGATGGAGTGTCCTCTGCCGGAGGAGTGAAGTCAATCTCATCCTCAAAGTGGTCTTCAAACTCCTGCGTATCAACCAAAGTGGAATATCATTCAGGTCAAACATGACATGCACTGAAATAACAGAACCTGAATTCACAGAAAATGCATGTCCAAGTGGGAGTCTGCCGAGGAGTTAGTGGAGCTTCTGGAGGTTCACCAGGCTCACCTTGAAGTTGATCTCCCTATCTTTGCAGCAGGTCATGCAGTTTACCATTAGCACCACCAAAGCCACAAGCACTGTCAGAGACACCACCAGGGACAGGTAGAGGGACGCAGATAACCTGTCCCCTGTGCCTGGAAAGAAACAAAGCAAACATGACCTGAGTAGAAGCCTTTGTTGCATGGCATCAAAATACTATTAGATCAACAGGAAACAAGTCTTTTTCTTTAACCTGCCTACAACAACAAAAACTTGCTGCGATAAAATAAAATGCCCAAGGCATACCGTATTGTTAGCGTTATTATCAAATGAGATTGATTTAATGTGATTTTACTATGTCAGCGACATGAGAAGTGACTGTATTTGTGAGTCAGACCACAAAACAAACAGCATCAGCCAGCCAGTTGTCCACTGGTTGATGAGCAGCTGATGGAGCAGCATTAGTCACAGCAGGTGTGGGTCAGTGTAGGAGATGCTGGCCCAGCATTTCCTAGCGCTAGGGCTGACAGCAGCTTTGCACTGGTCTCACACTACGGGTGCAAAACATTGCTCACACGGTTCAAGCTTCCTATTTTTACGCTAGAAACTTTTAATCAAGGGCAGACAGCGGGCTATGGGGTGGGCTTCATTAGGTTTTTTTTCTGGAGAGCACTCATTTTTCCAGATAAAAACGGTCTGTTGCATGGACAGAAGTACAAACTGTAATAGCAAGTACAAACTTGCTATTTGGTAATTTCCCCATCTCACCAATCTGAGCCTAATACAGTATATGTCATCATGTAATAATGGGCGTTGAAGGAATCATGAGACATCCCACTCCCATTCTGCCTCCCACTGGCCAGAGGCAGAGGAACTGTCAGACAGATGATGGCTTCCCAGATGATGGCTATGTAACATAACTGATCTTTTCTGGTTTGCCTTGGTTAGACACTGCACGTTCATGTTTACCTGTCTAGATGTGACCTGAACAAACAAACCTTTTTTTTTTTTCAATTAACCCACTGAGAGACCTGAAATATTCAATGGAGCACCAAGCTCTTGTAAATGGGATATACATAAAGTCATTTAAAAATAAAAAGTTTAGTGTGAGAATAACATGCTGACAGCTTTGGTTACACAAATCAGATGAGAGCTGCTGAAGTCATCACTGACCTCAAACAGATGGGATTGTTTCATTTGATCTTTGTTAAATCTAAATAAAAATCAATCCAGTCTGCTTTTTACAGTTAAGAGTGATCTCACTTGAGCTGTTGATTTTTTTCTTCTCCACACTTTGTATGGAAGATACCATGACCTGGATGACTGAGAACCTTCACAGACATCTTTGTCTACACTCATGAGATTATGAATGATTAAATCGTTGGAACACCCTCAGTCAGACACCAGACCGCATTAAACTCTAATCCTGCAAGAGAAGTATTGTGAGAGCAACTCTGCTGGGTTGGATTACCAAATTACAAAACAAAATGATACTTCACTTTATCCCAATTGTATTGGCTATTTCCTTCATTTCACATTGACACTGTATTCTGTAACAGACCAACGGAAATAAACAGTGTCTGCAATCAAATATGAATGGGAGGAATTCAATATTACATGGCCCAAAACCACTGAGCACAAAAAAATCTGTGTTAAGGGCAAAAAACCTTGAAAAGCCAAATGTCATAGCTCAGACTAGAGTCTGTCTTTGCTGTGTGAGTGTGACCCAGGCAATTCATGATTTTACAAATATTGTTGTAAGACGGGCTACACAATCTGTGTTTGACATACTGTATCAGTCTCTGAATAAGATGCAATGTAACACAATAAAGAAAACAACAAAAATGCAACATGTAGTACATACCTATGAACTGTATAATAATACATGTAATTTCTGTGCAGTTGTATAAATGGGAATAAAAATGTAGACATGATGACAAATTGTGATGGCAATTTCCAGGACAATGAAACCAGAGTGAACTAATAATACATCAGCCCTGCTTTGCCCTGTAAGCAATAAAATTTATACTGAGTTGCTATATTTCATAAGGGCCTTTCTCCGTCTATGACTATTCCTTAACAATGTGTATGTATTCAAGAATTGTTTTAATAAGTTACAGTGTAACTGAAAAGTTTAACATTTGTTTGTTAACATAGTTGTTGATTCAGAGCTCCTATCTGTTTCAATGGAGCAACAGGCTCCAGGCGTTTACAGTAGCAGGATGAAAGAACAGCATGGATGAGATCAGTTCTCAGACGTTAGCCCTTATCTGAGTCACATGTTCACATTATGATCAGGCCGGCCTGCAAAATGGCTCGAATGGTTTTTGGGACGAATATGGCTGGGAGCTGCCAGGTCTTATTTCAGTTCCACTGCATATTTCAGGAGGCGCACAGAGGTGGGGCTGACCCATTTCTGCAGATTTCACCCACCAGTGTCTAGAACAGTGGATGTTACATAAGGATGGAGGATGGCATTGTCTGGCTGCCATGTGTGGGTTCAGCTAAAATGTGTGTCTGCCAAGAAGGGATCTGGGGCCCAGGTATCTGACGCAATTAGAGCTGAGTATGTATCTTCAATTATAGGTGTTTCACTTGTGAAATAATGAATTATACTCACGAGTCACTTGTTTGCCTTGTGGCAACAACTGTAGTACAATCTGAAAATGCTAATGCAAACAAAACAAACATATTGAGGAACATTTTAAATGAAGCAGGTTGGAGGTTTGGATTTGTCAGTCTACTGGATTGAAGAGGTTCTGTTGGGCCCCTAAAAGCAACATATTGGATTGGTTGGCTTGTTCATGCAGCCTTGGGCAGTAGTCACTGAATCACAGACCAACTTGGAAAGTTAAGTCCAATGTCCAAATGCAGAAACAGGAAGAAGGTACATGCCACTATCCCATGGTTTCTTTCAACAGTTGATAGCTCACCTATCAACCTTTACACCTGTCTGAACTGAGTATAGAGGACTCACTTTGCAGATAAGTAGCTCCGGGGAGTTTCCTAAATTGTACCTTATAACTCCATCCACATGTCTTAACATCAATTAAAACTACAGAGGATGGCAGCTGTGTTATGTGAATATCCTTTCAGCCAACACCGTAAAATGACTAGGAGGTGAAGAGTTGAAAAGTGGAACACAGGACAGGCTATCATGTAATAAATGTACTTGCTGCATCACTTACCTCTATGGTATGTTATGAATGAGTGTCACTAATCATTGACAGGGTGATAAAACTGGAATGTGTAATAGTTAAGATACATTAGCAACCCCACTACAGCATATTTACATTCTGCATTTTCCTTTATTCTTGAAGTAAGCTACTCCTAAGGCGACTACACTGTCTGAGCCTTTTTGTTGCAAGAAACTGTGAAAAGAGATTCTAACTAGCTCCTTTGTCCAAATCAGATGTGCAGCATCCACGACATTAGGGTTTATTTCCTTATGTCGTCCAGTGATCTTTCAAAACACCTTAACACTACAGAACGTTAATAGATGATACTGAGGAAATCCAATGGTGATTTAAGTGTTTTTATGTGATAAATCACATAATTTATTAAATGATGATGGTATTATTTTAGGTCTAAAAGGCATCGGGGCATTGCAATGATGCCATACATGACAAAACAAAAACAAAAACAATATATTGTCATCCATAGTGAGTATTGGCACTAATTGATTTTCTGTTGATTTCACTTTAACATCCTAAAAACTAACAACAGAAATTTTCATGTATTTGATATGATTTGCACTTGGGACTCTTTGAAAAACAGCTTTCGCTATTTCACTGTTTTTAATTAAAAGAGAAACATGACCACCCAGTATAAAAGATGTTTCTAGTGAAAATCTTGTTTCCATGCTGGTGCGCCAACATCTCCTCTATTGTCTCATGAACATGTGTCGTGTCATTGACCAGACAAACCTGCTTACAAAGGTAACATGTCAGTAGCTTCAGTTAAACTGGGCTGACTGGTATCTGGGCATTGATTAACTTGTGTTAATTATCAATATGAGATCATACTTCATTACACGATGTCATTATCATAGTCAACACAACGACAGGATTATTATTACATAATAATAAAAAATAACAAATGAACAACTAAAACTATTAAATTGGAATCTCTAACCAAAAGAACAAGTCAGTAAGCAGGATATACAGCTACACTGTTGTGTTGTTAGCTTCTCGATAAGTAGCTAAAACATCTGTTAGCTAGGCTTAGCAGCTGGATAAACATCAGTTGTAGGAAGTGAACAAATAGTCGCTCATCCACAATCCGACCGTCTCACCTGATCTGTGGTGATACTGAAGAGGGAGTCCTTCAGACAGCCAGAACATCGACATTAAAATTGCACTGGCCAGCAAAAAAACACATCGATGACGGCTCTCCATCCTCCTAGCTTAGCTAACAAACTGTTAGCTAATTGTAAGTGTCGTCTTAAACAACGAATGGCTGATTTACTAAAATTAGTGTTTCGACCATTGGCAAATACTTAGTAAAATGTTAGTATACGCTACATAAAAATACACATTTTCTTACGGTTTAGCTTTCCAAATAGCCAGCTAGCTAGTTCTCTAGCTTCGGCTAGCATGTCATTGATAACAGTTTCAGCTGACGACAGCATACACGGCTACAAAATGTAATGTTCCGTTGTCCATACAGACAAAAAGAACGATCACCTTTCACGGCCTGTCATAGCTGGTTTGTATATCTTGACGTTATGTAAGTGAACATTACGAACAGAAACAAATCAATAGCCCTGACTATCGTGAAACACATATCCTCCAAAGCGCCATATTCCTTTACAACGTCACATCACGAAATGGGGCGTTTCACTTAACATGAGTGACAAGTACTCCATCCAATCAAAACACAGAACAGCTTCCAATCGCATACACACAGCCAATCGGGACAATCTAATACCGCTCATGAAAATCCAGCATTTTGTGACGATGCTTTGGAAAGCTTTTGACATCAGTCACTTGCCAACCGTTTGAGACACGCGATATTCACTGAAACAACCGACCGGCATTTATTAGACTAAATACATGTTGCTGCAAAGCGTCAGCCATAAAGATGGTGGGCAGCCATTTGATGACTACACTGATGCTTTGGGATGTTTGTGGATTTTTTCATCTCCATCGTTTTCTTTTAATTACATTTATTAGGAAAGTCCATATGTTGATCACAGTTTCCTCAGATGATAAACAGATGTTGTGTTTTGAGATTACTGGCTGTTTATCATATGTTTATCAGTTTTCACCTTCATTTTTTTCCACACATATTCATTTTGTGTATTTTTTCCAAAATGTTGGAGAAATATCCCCAACATATTTTATAATTTTATAAATAGGATATAGAAATTATAACATTAACATTGACTTATTTGAGCTCGGTAGGTACATCGAAGATACAAGTATTAGAATAATACATTTTCACAGATAAAAAAAAAATCTGATCTTAAATTTATATTTTTGAGACATTTTCAAGCCTGCACTTCTGCAAGACAATATGAGTGAGAAAATTATATGCTCTGATTAACTGATGAAGGAGGAGGAGGCTCTCTGTGGTCTGTGTGTGTGTGTGTGTGTGTGTGTGTGTGTGTGTGTGTGTGTGTGTGTGTGTGTGTGTGTGTGTGTGTGTGTGTGTGTGTGTGTGTGTGTGTGTGT
>CAAKHB010007182.1:107156-123570 GCA_901007665.1 Aeoliscus strigatus | reverse complement strand
CCCCCGCCTGACATTGGTGCTTTGGGTTACTGCTGTTAGAAAAACATGTCCCGCTTTCATTTTAGATGCTGGGACATTTGACCACAAGAAGTTCTTCAAAACCTGCGGCATGGCTGGCAAGTCAGATGCTGACGTGAAGAAGGCCTTCGCCATCATCGACCAGGACAAGAGTGGATACATTGAGGAGGAGGAGCTGAAGTAAGACAGAAAGATCAGATTTCTTCATGAACAGAGGAAGTGAAGTTATATAATTCTTATGCACACTGAACTAGAAAACTGAGGCAAATGCCACCCACCCTGCCTCCCACCCACGTTGTCGGTCTGTCTGCAGGTTGTTTCTTCAGAACTTCAAAGCGGGTGCACGGGCTCTGAATGATGCTGAGACCAAGGCCTTCCTGACTGCCGGCGATACCGACGGTGACGGCAAGATTGGCATTGACGGTACACATGGCTGAGGCATTCCTGACACGCTTTGTGGAATCTGCTGGGTGGAAAAGAAGCTAACTTTGTTTTCCTCCATCTCCTCGCAGAGTTCGCCGCCTTGGTTAAGGCATAAAATGGCAATTGACCAACGCCTGCTCTAATGGAACAACAATGCCCACATCGACCTCCCCTTTTCATCTGAATATAGATCATTTTTATACATTTGGTTCACAAATGATCATTGTGAACTTCGCTCTGTTGTCTTCATGTCTTAAATATGACTTTTGCTTACCTATGATGCACTTTCCAGGAACAAACACAAAACACAAAAAGAATAAACTCTCTTTTGCTATGGTCTTTATGAATTACCTGTTTTTGTTTGTGTCATAATGGGGCAAATACCTGTCTGCAGTTTCTGTCTGCAGATGATACCATCTATATAAAGAAAATAATAAATTAAAACAAAACAACATATAATACAAAATACAAACAAAAATAACATCAATTTATTTTTTAATATGATAATAAAAAAAAAAAACACGCATGCCAGAGGAGTCATGTATCTACATGCTGCAGCCACTAGATGGAGTCACCTTCATCTATCTAGTGATTGTTTAATTTGGAACTAAATTGTCAGGAGAAGATTTGCCCCTTTAATATTTCAGATTTCACAAGCCAGAATTTTTCTTAATGAACATGAACACTAAACCTAAAATGTCAATTTTTTCCCCCGTATCTTCAAATTTCTCGACACAGGCATGTAATTTCGTCTTACTATGAATAGATTATATTAGTGTGACAGACTTAAAGAATTAAAGCACATGCGTCAGAGGCCAATGAGATAGATGCAGGGGGATTGTGTCCATATGTGTCCAGGAGCTAGGACGGAGGATGCACACAGCATTAGCAAATGTAAATGAATAAATGATCGGCCAGTAACAGAATAGTCAGCCAGGTATCAACATGGCTCATGACATCATGCACCGGCTGCTCTCTCCGGTGTCCGCAGGCTTTTTTTCACACACAGTCAGTGGGAGATGATAGAGTTTCTCCTCAGCTGCTCTTCCATAGAACCCAACAGAAGACTGTCGAACGAGGCTTGTTCAGAGGCCCCAGTTGGCACCGGGATTATGGGTTTAGACTGACAATGACAAACCACCAGATAGGCGGTGAGCTTTTATCCATCAATGAAAGATGTCGGAATGCTGCCAGGGAATTACATAAAGAGCCAATGCGCGCTTCCTTTTCGTAACATTCGAAGTGTATTTACACTGAAAAAGCCTTAATGATATTAATAAAACCTCTTTCCTTTAGCCAACATGCTGTTTTCAGGGGAATTACACGCGCCATATCCTGCGTATTCCTACATCAATACTAGATGAGTTCTTTGCCCTCAGGCTTTTGAATAAAGGTTAAGTGGCTGTTGGCGAACCTCACACACTTCACCTGCAGCAGGTCTCGATGGCCAGCTGACAGTTGCCTGACAGAGACGGACTTCTCATGTGTGAAAAATGGCCCAGGGCACCCATGTCCCTGCTTTAGCCTGGAACCCAGGGTATGTTTCATTGTCTGGTTGCATTTTTGCACGACTTTTATGGAAATACATGTACATTAACTCAACCCCCCACCCACCCACCCACAGTGTAATTCTTTGTCCTTGTAGGGAACGCTCCATAGTGAAATGTGCCCAGTGGCCCCAAACGTAGCTCATGGGGACCACTAGTACCCCTTAGTCAGTGTTTTGCAGGTGTGAAAATGAATGGACAGACAAAGGTGGGTTGCTGCTCTTGCATCCAAAAAACTGCAAGAGACAGGGTGTCCGAATGGGACAAAGTGTGTGTGCACAGCCGTGTGTGACCACTTAAATGTGAATACCTTGCGACACTGCACATTATGCATCATCATCACCAACCCCCGGCAGCAGAGGGTGACCTCGAGTCCCTTAATCAGCACAGTTGACAAAGCAGTTTAGTGAGCTTGTCCCCCTATCAACCTGAGAAGGTTATAAAATCCATGTAAGGAATAAACGCACCATGTGTTTTTGGCTGATGTGAATGTGAGCACAATGTCCAGGACAAGTTGTATACGAACATGAACCGTCACTGGCTAGAAATCTACTGTTTTATTTGCCCTGGATGCTCTCAGATGAAGCCCTGGTTTGGGTCTGTAAAAGGATATTTGTGCATAAGAGGGTGGGGGGGCAGAAACAGCAGAACCGGAGAGAGATATTACAAGTATATTGCATCCTGCAGTATAATCCTATGGTGAGAGGAGCAGGGGTGGACGGGGAACAAGAATGCACTTTTTAACTTAATTTCTTGTTTACAAGGGCATTCCAGATGTCCAGGGTGAGGTCCTCCTGCCCCTGGCTGTTATAAATAGTAAAGGTTAATTAGCTGCCTGAGAAATTGGATCAGGGGCGGGCTGTTAGAATTTGATCCACAGACAGGTAACTCAAGCGATCCCCATTGTCACCGGCATCAGACCTATATAAATCCTCCTGGACGGGAGGCAGTCACCACTTGGCCTTACCTCTCTGCGGGATCACTGACCAGGCACAGGCACTGTCCACCCACAACACGGTAAGTGGCCGCTCGAGCATTCAGGGAGGATGGAGACATCGGGCAGAGACCGATCCTCCTGCACTCTGACACCACCCAGAGTTGGCAGGTGAAGACGAAGCGAGAGGGATCACGTTTTCTCTGTTGTTTCACTGTGGATTCAGTGGTTTTGTGTGAAGGACGGCGGTTTATTTGATGCCTGTTGTGCCATCTCCATCAGTTACAAGGTGTTGGGCTGTACCTGGTCAAACCTGTTAATAATTCATCCTGGTTGCTCCCATCTGCAGGAATAAAATGTCCCTCTCATCTATCCTTTCCGCTGATGCCATCGACAGTGCTATCAAGGACTGCAAAGGTATTGTCTTTCCTCAGTTTCATTAATGTAATTCATGGTAATTCTGTACAGTACTTGTAAAGTACATAGTCGGCTCTTTACTTCTGTGATACAGCTGAATGCTGGTTAATCACACGCAGAAGATTATGGTTAAGTATGCTATAACAAATGTAAAAATCAAACTATAACATATGTAAAAATCAAACTATAACATATGTAAAAATCAAACTGGAAATTGCAAACTAACCAAGTATTGCGTGGAACGTCGTGCTGCTGTAAAGTATGAGCGCAGACTTTGCTGTCTTTTCTTCCTCCAGCACCAGACTCCTTCTGTCCCAAGAAGTTTTTCCAGCTGTGTGGGCTCAGCAAGAAGAGCGCCCAGGACGTGAAGAAGGTTTTTGGGATCCTGGACAATGATGGCAGCGGTTACATTGAGGAGGAAGAGCTGAAGTGAGTTGCCAGACTGTTGTGAACAACATCTGTCTGTTTGTTGTTAGATCATCCTTCATCCAACCACATCAGACACATTGTACGTCAAAGAAAAGCCACCACAGATGAAGCTCAGACCCACTGACCGTTTATTTACCAGGTTTTTACTTCTGACTTGATGTTCTGGACCCAAACTCTCATAGGCTAGCACCAAACTGATCCACGCTTTCGTAATCTACTTTCCTTTGCTCCAGTACATTTTTACCATCGCACTTGGCGAACAATTTAAGTGTGTGAACAATAACTGGATATTTGACTAAAAGTAAAATCTGACGGTGTTCTTGAATGTATGATTGCTGCTCCCGTGCACCGCTGGTTCAGTCAGTGGATCCAGTTGATCCCAGAAAGTCCCTCAAAGCAGCAGTTTGTGTCTGATTGTATGTTTGTGTACGTCTGCCAGGTTTTTCCTCCAGAGGTTCTCTCCAGGGGCTCGCGTTCTGACAGACGCAGAGACCAAGGGCTTCCTGTGTGCTGCCGATGATGACAGCGATGGTCGGATTGGAGCAGACGGTGAGCCAATCCAAACTCTTTTCATTTGCTATATATCCAAGATCTTCATGTATTTAGACACTAGTGTGACTGCAGGCGAACACATGGACTGTTTCTGTCTGTTTATGTTTGGGTCTTTGAGGTCTGGGAACAAACGTCCAAGAGTGCTTGACGGCTGGAGTGAAACGGGTAGCAGACAAACATTTCTCTCATGCTGTTTCTTTTCTCCACAGAGTTCCAAGCCATGGTCCTGTCCTAAACAACTGAAGTTGTTTTTTCACGGCTCCACTCTCTACTCTGCTGCTCTGCTTCAAGGGCTTTTGTAGTTTAGTCAGTCACTTCCCACCTGGTTAGATATTTGTTTCTTTTGTTTCTTTTTTTTTTTCAAAGACTTGAACTGGTCCAAAGATACCCATATTTTCACTTATTTTTCATTTTTTTCATATTTTTAGACATTATAAAGTTACATTGCCCAAATAAATGTACAATTTACCAAATTACTGAGAAAATAAAACAATAAAACCCAAGTTCTTGGTTGCTTTAGTTATTTCATGTGAGCTTGTATGAGAAGATAAATTTCTGCTCTGACACAGGATAATGTGGCAACATTACCGGTATGACTCTCCAGCCACACTACGGGGTAAATCCAGTCTGCACCAGGGGAGAGCATCATAAACACACAAGATTACTGAAGACAAAACAAACACACCCGCAGACTGATGTGTCCTTAGATTGTCAAGTCAATTGAGCAGTGAATGAGATTGATTGTCGGGTAAATGAGTGAAGGAGACATGTTCTGCAAACACAGGGAGTTCTGTGTGTGTGTGTGTGTGTGTGTGTGTGTTCTATGGAGAAAGGTGACCTTGATGACTACCTGAGTCTCATCCTGGCTGGATAGGGTGACACCTGACCTCAGCTATGTGAATAAACCCAAATGAACCGTGGCGCTGCCTGAGACAGGCCAGCAAAACGCACAAAACTCAATGCATTTGCAAAAAATCAAATAAGATCGCACACAGACATGAATGCAAATGCCTGCACTCACAAATATGCAGGCAAACACACACACACACACACACACATTGTACTATAAGTGTTAATATACTCATCCATGTGAGAAGTGGCATTGTGGGGAATCTCCAGTGTGTGTGTGTGTGATACACACCATGCAGATTGCTATCAGATAGCAAATGCTTTCACTGAAGAAGATTCATTTTCTCAGACAGACAGACAGACAGACAGACACACACACACACACACACACACACACACTTTCGTATAGCAATCAGCTTTGTCATCTTCTTGCAGTTGGAGGAGTTATGGGATTAAAATTAACAACCACTTGAACATTCGCCTGCTCGCTTAAGGCGCCAAAATATTACAAGTTCTCTCAGTGGTTCGTCCCACCTGACTATTAAAGCAGAAACCTGTAAGTATGCAGCCAACCCTCATATTAGCATGAAATTGGACCTCAAATGTAGTAATTATACTCATTGGTACTTGATTCAGAAGATGAACTCTGACGTTCTTCCTCTTAGTTAGATACACTTAAATTCCATCAAGTCACCTATTTTGGAAATTCATACAGATGCAGTAATGATGTCATCATTACTGTATGTAACCTCATCTGCTGTTATCAGTTTTGACCATCTCTGCCAATGTGCAGACAAGAGGGGGGGTGGGAAAGGGAGTCTGGGCAGTTGGGGAAGCCAATGGGTAACAGAAGCCAGGGAGATACACCACTGAGCTGTGAATCCTGCAGGTCGGGAGCAGCGAATATTGAACAGGAAGGAAATGTGAGCCAGCAGGTAGACACTGACCACTGGATGTGCTGCTGTGTGTGGAACAGCAGTAAGGGATCATGTGACAGGTGGATTAGCTGGCCTGAAGGTTCAGAGGTGAAAGAGACTGTAATCTCTCCAGGACAGTGATGCTGTGACAGGACGGTAATGAGCCTGTTGAGTCTTTGGACGGTGAGCTTAACAGGGATCTTTCTTCCACATGAATGATCTTAAAATGAATCTCCCTAATCTGCAGATAGCATCTCTTGTCTGTTTGGATAAAACAACACACACATATTAGTTATAATCTTTGTCAGTGGGGTTATTTTGACACAGTTTGGTGCTTAGTTTTTAACAAACAAAAGAAAAAAAATCAGGCCATGAAACACTATTAGACAATATTAGAGATAAACTGAAGATGAGATCAAATGCAACGAATACACAGAGTTGGGGAAGTTACTTTGAGAATATAACTGGTTATAATTACCAGTTACCCGTTTACAATGTACTACTAGTAATATTTCAATGACTCCATCAAAGAAATGTAACTAATTTGATGACTTTTCGATATGTTGACTGAATGTTCTCAACAGTTTCAAATGTTGAGATGTGACTTTACAGCATCAACACTGACTGCTGTCGCCTCATAGCAACGACTTTCTGTGTAAAGTTTTTCATGTTCTCCCTGTGTTGGGTTCTCTCCGGGTACTCTGGCTTCCTCCCACCTCCAAAAGCATGCTGAAGTTAATCAGTCAGTCTAAATTGCGCATAGGTGCGAATGTGAGTGTGAATGGTTGTCTGTCTTTTATGTGGCCCTGTGATAAGCTGGGGACTCGTCCACACTGACGTTCACCCACTGACAGCTGGGATCAGCTCCAGCACAACCATGACCCGTAACCGGAGCAAACAGAAAGAAGATGAATGAGTGAATGTGTCGCCAACCCCAGTAGCAGTGGTAGCTGTAATTGTAGTTGTACTTGTAATTGTAGCCGCAGTGGCAGCAGCCCCGACACGTTAGTGTGTCAGCAGCAGGTGAACTATCCGAAGTAAGTAACTTCTCCTTTACATTTTATCTGCACATGCTGCAGCAGGCCTGGATGAGCTGCTTGGGATGGACCCATGGTCCTGGCCTGATTGTCTGCATAAATAATTGATGCCACGACTTCATTGTCCCAAAAAACTCATATCAAGAAAGGAGGGTCCATCTCATCTTACTGATTATGTCCATGTGAAACTTTAATGTGCATCTTGAACTGATAATAAAATGATGGCGCTCAGGCAAACTGGGAGAAAAGCTTTTGTACATACAACGCATGCAGTGGTTGTATATTGTGGTGAATCGAATCATATTTGGACTCATTTCTCATCTCAGTCTTTGGGAACCTGGAGGTATCAGAGATGTTGCTACCTGATAGCCAGGACCATCGTAAAAGATTTAACTGGCGTGTTAAGATGAGTGAATGGGCTTTGTGAGCTCTGCACAGGAACTCTATTCATAATGTAGGAGATGACAGCACTGCCTCTGTTCCCCAACAAGCATTAGTCCTGCTTATGATGTGTGCACGCAGCTTCCCTTCATTAAAGAATGATAGGACGTGTACATATCGATGGCCGTTTGTCATCCACAGGGCATTTCTGAAAAGTGATTTCTATGAGTTTCTTCTAATCCTGGCGTGTATTTATTCTGTCTGCAGGATTTTTACATGAACATGGAGCCACATCGAGTAACTGAGTTTGCTACGTGGACGACAAACCACACCCTGTTAAAACCCGTGCGTGATGATTCACTGCAGGAAGACGGAGACATGAATGACCTCTTCTGCTGCTGACTGTGATGAACAAATGTGTTTTGACCAGCTGAGTGACTAGTTGGCTGCGTATAGTCAGAGTTCAGTTTGCGGGGGATGTCTGTCACCAGACATTAAGACACAAACGCAAAACAAGAATTACAGGCAACGCTATAGCTGCACTCGTTGTAATTATACTAACTGTGCCAAACAACTCAGTAACCTGAACGCAAACAAGCTACTGATTAAATCGAGGACAACTTGTGCCAGCTCTGCAGCTCCAGTATCTACCATCTGGTGGTTACAATCTCAGATACAACAGAGCGCATAGCACCATTACACAAACACAAAACATTTTTCCTGCCACAGTGACTGATGATAAAAAATATATACACAATTTGCAAGTGTATAAATAATATGACAAGTACAAAATCCCCACACATATTCACAGATCTATACGATTGGATAGTTTTAATATCCTTTTTTATACTACAGGTTTGCGTACAGCATTTACTTTACAGTTCTTCCTTATTGATTGTATATGGCGTTATCAGTTACTTGCCCTATCTTTTTATCATCCATTTCTATTGCCCTTTAGCTTGTATTTTAGTGTCTCTCAGTGCCTAGAATTGCAATGTGCATTGGACATGTTTGTGCACAAATGGCAAAGGAACTGTTTGAATCTTGCTCATCAAACCAGCAGAAAAGACTTCACCTGTGTGCACGTCATTTACCACACTTTACCACAGGAAGAGGAAAAACTCCTTGATGCATTTATAAACTTGGATAACATGAAATTACAAATGTCCACTTCAGGAATGTTTCTATTGAAACATTGAATGATAGTGAATAAATCTATTACGTATTGTTGAATTTTATATTGTGATAAAAACATTCTTCTTCCCCTCTGTTTATCTGTTTACCGTAAAATAAAGAACAACAGCTGCTGCAGTATTTATTCATACTTTCTCTTTGCACCAATGACCTTGTCAATGCAACTGTATATTTTACATATATGATCATATGTACCTTTAACCTACTGTCCAAGCATGTCCATAAAATGAATATGTGTTCTGTGAGGCTAAAACACCTGAGCGTTGCTTTTCCACTGTGATGTTTAATGTCAAGTAAAGTGAATGAGATTTCTAAACCTCTCCTGACAACAGCTCTACATACAGCCTGACAGTACAACCTGACAGCCTTCATGCTCCTTGTTCCTGCATGATTTAAACAATACTGTGAACTGTCAGGTTTCCAGCAGTCTCAGTTTCAGCTCAAGTGTAAACTGTCCACTGACAAGAGGTGACAGAAAAGACGGAGACCGCAAAGGTCAAAGGAGATCCCAAAATCAGGTGCAGTCACAGCCACTGTCAGTGCTCCCTGGTGGAGGATTGTGTTGCCAGGTCTGATGAGGTTTTAACAGTGAAGCATTAACCACAGTGAGTTGAAGGGTTTTGTCAGCAGGATCAGGATGTTGGACTAGTGAAGTTACAACATGAGAGAATAATCAGCTATTATTATGATTATTATCATTAGTAGTATTGGTAGGAGGATGGTAGCAGTAGTTGTTGCAGTGGTATTGCTATTAACTCTGTCACTATTTCTGACACTTTTTCTGTCACATTTAATGCTTATTTATTCTGTGTGAAGCTTATATAATAGCAATTCCCTGATTTACCATTTAAGAGGCTTTTTTTGTTCAGTGGTAAAGATTTATAGATGTGTACATTCCTTTGTTGAGATTCTGTTCATATTTTTGCACACAACGTGAAAAATGATACTGTGGCGCCCTCTAATGTACATTTAAGAACACAAAAAAAGAAACGGTCGGTGATGTGAGGATAAAGACGTCATTGAGTGAATATTTAAACTGTAAAGTAACACGTTCTGAGGCTTTTGTCTCGTCAGTTCGGCGATTTTTTATAAATAAGCACGTGTTTTGTCGATAGAGAATGTCGATAGAAATTAGAAATCGAACAAAATAGATGAATGAAATTCTGTTATCAGTGGTTGCATTTCAACAACAGAAACAAATTTTAGCATATTCATACGTATGAACGCATCACTAATTTGGCCTCACCCGGATGTGACGTCACAATAGCCTCTTTCCGGTGTGACTTCTTCCACCCCTGCCGCTGCTCCTGTCAGTCAGCTTCACCCAGCCCCGGAGGACCTCAGTATCCGGGATTAACTTGTAACTGTTCACATCTGAGAGTCCCAGCCATGCCCATGTACCAGGTAAAGGCAGTGAGCGGGGGGGACATAAAGGTCGATTTACCGACCTGCATGTACAGGTTACCGAGTATCCACGGGCAGCACGGGAGCAGCTCCGACCACGCGCTCCAGGTAACTGCTGCTAACTAAATTCTTTTCCACAACCTTTTTATTTATTATGTTTTTACAAATACATAGTTGTATCTTAGCTCGATTCGCACACATTTATATATCGCTCACTCATTTGCAAACAGCTGCCTCGCTTTAAGCTAGGCTAAGCTAAACTAAGCTAGCTGGCTAATTTAGGCTGTGTGGGTGACGCAACAATTATCATAATTTTCATTATCTATTCTTGAAAATATAGTGTCCGTGTAATGTAGTTCGTCTCCACCCTTTTGTAGCGTTAGCTCACCTATCTGTTACCGTGCCCCGTATATTTTGACTCTGATACCTAATTGAAACAGGTCTGAGTTCCAAAGATGGTGTTTGACAGATAAAGTTGTTGTAGTCAGCATATGTGTAACATGTTTCTGTGACCCAAGAATTAATTCATTATGTCAAATACCTGTAGTAGCAAAACAAAACATTAAGGAGTAACACCGCAGATTCTGTTGTTTTGTTTACCTGATCTGTCTTCTGTTATCTTCACAGAATGGAGAGGTGGACCCAGCGGTTAAAGCTCTGGAGGCTCGGCAGGATGAGATCTTGCGAAAGCTGTACGAGCTGAAAGCAGCTGTGGAGGGTCTGGCAAAGACCGTGACCACACCCGATGCTGATCTGGATTTGACAGTCAGCAGCAGCCTTTCATCCCAAAACCTCAGCCCCACAAACTTAAAAGGCACCGCAGACCTGGACGCACTACTTGGCAAGGTAGGAGCACCTACTTACCGACAACTGGAATACCTGTTTCTGCTGTTAGCACCACCGCACCTGTCATACCTGCAAACCTTTTTAATTAACATGGGTAACCTGTTCAATGAACTGTCGGTTCAAGCTGTATTGGTTCAGTTATAGTAGATACATGCTGTAACACTGTTTGTTTTCATTCCCCACCTACTTCTTTATCTTGTGTTCCTGTTACAAGGACCTCGGTGCTCTCCGTGACATTGTCATCAACGCCAACCCGGAACAGCCTCCTCTGGCCCTGCTGGTTCTCCACAGCCTGCTGTGCAAGCGCTATCGGGTTCTGTCCACAGTCCATGTTCACTCCTCAGTTAGTAATGTACCACCACAGCTCCTGTCCTGCCTCGGTCCACGCCATCCTGACAGCTACGCTCGCCAACTGTTCCAGCTGGGCTTTACCCTCATATGGAAAAAGGGTAAGGTGACAGTATGAGAGGTAGGATTTTGTTGGTAAACACATAACTAAAAGAGAAAGGAGGAGAAACCAGTCTAGTCATTCATCCAACTTTCATTGTTCCTTGGTCCGCAGTCATCAGTGTTATTGAGCCGGGCTGCGGTAATAAAGCATGTGTTTTCTCCCGTGACTTAAATGAGATGTGTGCTCCTTTGCTCCTTCTGTCCTAGTACCCAAACTGCAGATGAAGTTCAGCATTCAGAACATGTGCCCCATCGAGGGTGAGGCCAATGTGGCACGTTTCCTCTTCAAGCTGCTCACTCCCTACCCCACCGACCCCACTCTAGCCACGCTGGTGGACAGCTGGGTGGACACCGCTTTCTTCCAGCTGGCCGGGGGGAGCGCCAAGGAGCGCGCCGCCGTCCTACGCTCTCTCAACTCTGCTCTAGGCCGCAGCCCCTGGCTGGTAGGCCAGGAGTTCTCCCTGGCTGACGTTGCCTGTTACTGCTGCGTGCTGCAAAGTGGCTCGGCCTCGTCGGTTCCCAATAATGTCCAGCGCTGGCTCAAGTCCTGCGAGAACCTGGGCCATTTTGGTCCTGCAAAGCTGCTGGTGCAATGATTGCGACCTGGATCAGATCCTGAACAAACTGAGAAGGACGTTGGAAGTCCCAGCCGTGTCTGGAATGCCTTCTAATGCTTCCCTCCTTCCTGTAATATCACTGAACTGAGGAACGAAAGGCGTGGCATAGCATTTGTCTCTGCCATGCTGCTTTTGAATAACAAAAGGGATTCTAAAGTCACTTTTGGAAAAGGGAAGCATGAGAGGACTCTAAAGACAAGGGTCTACTGATGGATGAGATTAATGGTTCTGGCAGAAGCTTCTAGTTTTACACTCACTGTACTCCTTCCACCCACATTGTGCCTATTAGGATCCTGTGCTAAATGTGTGTGTTTGTGTGGGGTCATAAGTATTACTGTGTGTTTTCAAAAGTAATACTTGGTACTGGTACTGTGTTTTTTGCTGAGATCATTAAAACATCCACTTTGGATCAACCTTTGAACTTGAAGTTTGTTTCCCTGAGTGAGCAAAGCATCTACTGATGTTTGTCCCACAGGTGTCAGGACTTGTTGTATTTTCATGTCTCATTTCCGTTGGACTCAACAGCAAAACCTCATATAGACGGTGTGTTCAGGGACAGCCGGTTACTCACGGCTCTATGAACGCAGACTTGTGTAAATTTGTGTAGCTCTAGTGAGAGATGTCCCTATTTTAAACTGGGATTGTACCATAAATCGAAAGCTTATATGAAATACATCAGCTTTTAGTTGCTTCTCTCTTGATACCTATACATCAACAGATATATATATTTCTATGCAACATTCATGAGCCACAACAGACGGGCTACTCAGCGATGAAGCCCAGTCAGTTTTCAATGATACTCTGAAATCACCTAATCTGAACTGCTTGTGGTACTTGTGTACCTTCACTGTTCTTACTTTAGCAGTCAGGCTGCAGTTTCTCCAATCAGATCCCATGTATCTCAATATCATGTCCCTCAAAAGAGAACGGACCACGTTTCCCAGCAATCCAGTGGCACCTGCAAGAAAACTCTTGGGTAAAGTCTCAATGTACATATGCAAAAATGAACCATGAAGAAAAGGTTTAACGCTGTCCTGAGGGTTGGTTTGATGCGTGGCATTTCACAAGAGCAGATTTATTTAAAAATCCTGAATGGATGGAGTTTTAGTGTCTTTGTTCCTCCTTGGCAGAAACAGCAAAATGGAATCCATGTAAACGAGTCTACATGCAAATAAGAACTGTGTGGTTCTTTTTTGTGTTTTTATATATTATATATCTATAAAACATACAGACAAATGCATTCTCATTCAACAGCTGTAGAAAAGGAGCTGAACTGAAAGCCAGAATCACGTCAGTGGGACCCAGAGGTTACCTCAAATCACACCAGCACTGCTGAATGTCTCTCCATGATTGTCAGCTCAGTTGTTCATACTGCAAGTAGGCCGTGTTGGAACCAATGCTATCAAAAGGGGTGGGATTATCAGAAGACACATCTGGGTTTTTTTACTGTCATGATTTATATAGTTTTGCACATGATTCTGCTCGGCAACGAGGCAGAGGGGGGAGAGAGGGACAGACGCTCGTCCGTGGGTTTACACTGTGACCGAAGAACACACGTTGCTGTTGTATCTCAGCAGCTGAATGCGTTCGAAATACTCGTCTGTCAGGAAGTTTCTCTGCGAGGTGATTAAGTTGCCTTTCTGACTAAAGAGACGCTGAACTGGCGCCGTTGATGGCAGAGTTGTGTTGTACTTGAGGAAAAGATGTTTGACTCTAGGGAACTCCTGCAGGCACTCTAAGCTCTTCCCCGTCCCTTCGATGTACTTTCGGATCTCCTCCATCACTCCCCAAGGCTGGATGGGAGTGGCGGGCTTCACAGGGCCGTAACTGAAAAAGTCATCTTCGCTTTCAATTGTCGAAGAATTCCGGCTTGTGTTTACCACAATTAAGTCACAGGGGTCGATCTGGGAGGCCTCCGTGGCCAGCAGCGAGCACATTTCCTCTCTCTCAGACGCCGCCATCCACCACAGGCGGAACTGTGGAGTGGTCGCCGTCGCGAACTTCGCCTCCATGCTCGCAAACAACTCCTGGAACCGCACATCAATCGCCATGACAATGGCACTGATGACATCCCCAAAGTAGTGTGCAGCTTCTTTTTGCTCGCTGAGCTTGTTCTTCAAACTGAGCACAGTTGGGATGACCAGGCCCAAGTAGCATTTCTGCTCCGCTTGGAAAAGTTCAAGTGCAAAAGCAAGCGGGTGGAATACGGCCACGTACTCCTTCAAGAAGGCCACCTCCTCCTGCTGCATGCGTGGGACCTCCAGACGTGTGCACAGCTCCGTCAGCTCTTGTTCGCTGAGAGAGACGATCTTCTGCAGGGCACAGTACTCCACATTCCAGCGTATGACAGCAGGGACAACCAGCGCCATCTTTCCGATCTCCTCTGCTGCCTCCATACCGACCTGGAGGTGGTGACATTTGCTCCAGATGGCAAACACCTTGGCCATCGTACTGTAATACAGCTGGCACATGGGTCCCTGTGACAGAGCCTGCCAGAAGTCCTCCGTTACAATCTGCTCCAAGGTGTGTGACGCACATCGCTGCACCGTGGGCAGGAACAGACGCATGTCCTGCTCCGGCTCGCCCTCCAGGAGAGCGCTCACGTTTTCGTAGAAGCCGACGTCCACGTTGCTCTCCTGGTTGTCCAGTTCAAATTCCCTGAACACGCTGACGAAGGGGCTGGCGTTGTCAGTGACTGTGGTTTGGACTTTGCTCTCGATGTTGTACGCCACATGAATGTCGTGTATCCTGCGCTCGATCGTATCGTACGTGGTCCGGCCTTGGAGCCGCGCAAAACCCAGAGCGGCGGACTTCCTCTCCAACGAAGAGGAGTCGATCCAGTGACAGGTCATCCCGAAGAAGCTCCTGTTGTTGGCTGTCCAGACGTCGGCCGTGGTGCACACGAACTGGATGTTGCTGAGTTTTGCCAGCAGCTCTTCACGCATCTTGGAGAAACCCTGGTCCACTTTTGTGAATAGTGTTACCCTGTCCAAGGACTTGAGTCCTTCAGTTAAACCTTCTATCAGCTTCTTGAAGCCAGGTTGCTCCAGCACATAGAACGACTGACAGTCCTCCACAATGAAGTTGAAGATGAGATCATCTATCTTTGCTTGGTTAATGCATTTGGAGATGATTTCCGCTTTGAGCTTTTTCAGCTGGCAGTGCCGACTTTCTTCACCGTTGTGCTCCTCCTTCCTCCGTCCCCTCTTGGCATCAGGCCGGGCTTCACATCCGAGATGTGTTCTCTGAAAGACAAAACCAGCAGGGATTCATGCTGGAGATGTGCAGTTCATTTTAGGATTGCAGACTTCAACCATGCTGACACAACAAGTCAAACAACCGTGCCAGGTGACATGACAGCTCTCCAGTGGAGTGTGTTGTGGGTACCCACAGCAGATGGGATGTCAGCTTTTTACAGACAATCATGAGCTCTGTCAAATATTTACAAGCTGTCAGCTGCACACACAGACCTGCACGCGTTCGTTCGCTCTCTCCTCTAACTTACGTCCAAATGCTTCTTTAGGTTTGAGGTGGACGTCTTGGACGTGGACAGCAGGTTGACCCTGGGCAGACACAGATTACACTGGACGATGATATTTTTTCCTTGATCTGCCTTGTACGTGAAATGGTGGCGATAACGCCAAGAATGCATGGCCGATCTGGTCTCCCCGCTGCTGTCATTGTGCTCCGCATCCATTTCGGACGCGGTTTCTGCTGTTATTGTCGCCTTAAAACACAATACAAGTACCGTAATCCGTTTTAGTAATCGTGATTACACGTAAAGTAACGACGGTGGTACAGAAATCCTCGTGAAAAAAGGGGGCAGGCCTTTGTTCAGATGCTGCTTAGAAAATACACAAGGTCCCGACGAGCCTGTCACCGTACCTGAGCGGCGCATGCGCGCTGGCTGCCGAGCAGCCCCTCGGTGAAGTGAACGCGGCACTGCGCATGCGCAGCGCGCTGCTGGTGACGTAGTAGACTGAACCTTGGGGAAAGCAGCTCGCGTTCAAGAGTGGAGCTCTGACAGCATTCGTTCCTTTTCCTCCACCGCTGCAGCGAGTTGGCGCCACCATCAGGGCTGCAAGGAACTACACGTGAACTGACAGCAGCAACAAATACATAAAAACAAATGCATACATAAATCACTCCTCTTATCTATATCTTTCCCGGCCATTCTATCCTCTTCTATTTTATCTGTATTTATTGTATTGTATTTTATTTATTATCTCTCTTTCTCTCTCTCTCTCTCTCTCTCTCTCTCTCTCTCTCTCTCTCTCTCTCTCTCTATCTCTCTGTCTGTGTGTCTGTCTCTGTGTGTGTGTGTGTGTGTGTGTGTGTGTGTGTGTGTGTGTGTGTGGTAAAATAAGGGAAAGCTTGTCTCTATTCAAAACTACTTTCC
>CAAKHB010007182.1:81758-101081 GCA_901007665.1 Aeoliscus strigatus | reverse complement strand
CCCCCCACCCCCAACACACACACACACACACACACACACACACACACACCTTTTCTTCCTAGACAAGGTGCTGTTTATACACCTGTTCAATTAGAGCGTCAGGCTTAACCCCGTCACACACGCTCTCTCTCTCGGTTTCTCACCCTCCCCTCCCCCGTTTTAACTGTGCATTAAAAGCTTCCAGCACACTTTTGTTGTTCAAATCGGCTTCTTGTTCCTCATTGCACTCAGCCATTCATCTAAGCGGGATCAGTGCATACACAGCAACTCCTCGATGGGTAATACAATCTGAGTTACACTAACTCCTCGTCCTCATGTTTGTGCCCACTGAGGTGTGATCATTAGATGTTTCTTCCACAGTGGACCTTTGGAGGATCCCAGTGACCTAATAAATGTCATGTTTCATGTGGAAAGGGTTAGTTTGAGGTGTAAGGAAATTAACAATCCTTCATACATCAGTTTCAAAATATTTTTCAGTGCTAAAGTGCTATTTTCAGTTGAGTTATATGACTGTTTCATCCACAGACCATTATCATAACCCAAGGTGCAACAACTAACTAAAGTTTCAAGTTCAAAGTTTATTTACTCATATTTTTTTTTTGTTGCCATGCAGAATCCCTCTAGAGTTTGTTAGCCGGACAGTCTGTTGCAAACCCTGGGCCCGCGCATTTTCAGCAGCTGATGATGATGCATCACTCATGTGGATGCTCTGTCTTCACCCTGCAGGTATCAATCAAGGCAGTTGCTACAGAATCAATCATTTCCCCGACGACAACGACTACGACACAGACAGCTCTGAGTACCTGCTGCGTAAGTGCTTCCTGCTCATTCACTGTGTTTGTGTCTCTCTAAAATGTAAAATGTAAAAAAAAAAGAAAAAAAGAAAATGGGTGCACTGGACTATAATCTCTCATCATCTGTCTTTTTGTTTGTAAAAATGTCATTTCACTTAGTAAGCTCGTTAACCATGTGTTACCATGGTTACCACCTCTGCACCATGCATGATGAAAAGCAGACAGGTAGTTCTTGCGTAATTCCGCTGATGAATGCAATGACTGAAAAGTAACCCCCTCAGAGGAGGTAAAACTGCAAATGTTGTATTAATTCAGAACACAAATTGTGATTTTCACTCAGTAGAAGACTTTTGTTTGATGTTCAGCCAATTCACTATCTGCCATCACATGGAGAAGAACAATGAAGACTTACCAGGATCAGGACAAAGTGCCAATTCAGTCCATTAGCGACACAAAATGAAAGGCTGTGTGGATAAAAGGCCTCACAGCTGAATGGGCTGATTCCTCCTTGGAAAGCTGCAAAATGGCACCGTGATTCCTTTTAGGGAGGTGATAGGCGTTGAGAGCTCTTGTTGCATCCCACAGCTGATTAGCAAAGCTTTGCCACAACAAGGCCCGAAAGTTCCCAGGTATGGATGATAGAGGAGGTGGGTAAGAGGCTCAGAAAGCGCTAATTGCTAAGCATTATCTAAAGTAGATATGATACATTAAATTCACGCGCTGCGAAGTCATCCAGCAGCCATCTTCACCTTGGTGTTGAAGAAAGCGATGTATCTGTGGATGTTTGTGGTGAACATACATCGCAGAGAACCACATCTACTCCATTACATATTGTCTGAAAAGATTTCACGTGAGACACTGAACGATCTCTTTGGTGTGCCTGCAGGTATAGTTCGAGCCTCCAGCGTGTTCCCCATCCTCAGTACCGTTCTGTTGATGCTCGGCGGGCTGTGTGTCGGGGTGGGCCGCGTCTACAACAAGATAAACAATGTCCTCCTCGGCGCAGGAATTCTCTTTGTAGCCGCAGGTGAGCTCGAGGATTACACTGTCGGCCTCACTTCAGCGAGGAGCAGTCATGTAAGAAATGGAGCTTTAAAATGGGAATGCAGCTAATATGGTTCCTGTGGTCACATTTGGTACCTCATGAAAGGGGCAATCATAAAAGATGTAGTTCATCCCCCACGAGAGACGGTCGGGATCTCCATTCAACTCGCACCTCACGTAAAAGTAACGACGGCACATGTCATTCAGGGAGATTCACTGATTGGCTGAAGAGCACCGGTTACACAGGGTGAGCTCATGCTTTTTACCATTGTGAATTCATGAATTCCTGATTCCTGCCTTTCAATCCCTTTGGTTACCAGGTCTGAGTAACATAATTGGCATCATCGTCTACATCTCGAGCAACGCAGGAGACCCCAATGACAAACGTGACGATGACAAGAAGTACACCTACTCCTACGGCTGGTCCTTCTACTTCGGCGCCCTCTCCTTCATTGTAGCCGAATCGGTGGCTGTCCTTGCTATCAATATCTACATAGAGAAAAACAAGGAAGTTCGCTGGAGGGCGCGGCGTGAGTTCATCCGTTCGCTCTCTTCCTCGTCTCCGTATTCGAGGATACCAAGCTTTCGGTACCGCCGGCGAACGTCGCACGCCAGCTCTCACTCCACAGACGCTTCACGGGAGAACTCCCCTGTGGTGGGCCTGAAAGGGGCACCGTCCTCCAGTGCGCCCCTGGATGAGCTGTCCATGTACGCGCTGGCGAGGGACAGTGTGACCGAGAACACGTACAGTCCAGAACACGAGGCAGCTGCTGAGTTCCTTCAGGTCCACAATTGTTTCCCCAACGATTTAAAGGACGGAGTGAATCGCAGGACCACGCCGGTGTGAGTGGCACGATTCAACCAGGAAAGGATGAACTGACAGAACACCCGTGGGGCTGAGCTGTGAGAGCTCGCCAGACATCCAGAGACTGAGCTAAGGTCAGTCTCAGGTGGTGGACCTGGATTCACCTTTGTGGACAATTTCCAGTTTCCAATATAACTAACTGTATGTTTTTGGTCCAAGGGAATCAGAGTACCTGGAGGAAACCCAGGAACTTTCTTGCTGGTGCGAACCAGTGAAACTGTTTTGTGAAGGAGCCCAAAAGAACCAGGTCCTTTGAGGATGTAGACCGTGTCAGTGCTGTAGTCCGAGTGTAATCAGTGTTATTCTTCAGCTGTGTCATAATCTGTGTTCACTGCTCCGAGTGAAGCGTTCGCGTGTTCCACCTGTAAATTATGTCACTGGGTGCTAAATGAGATGTACTCTTCAATTTGAACGTGTTCCACATATGTGTGGACGTCTCTCCAAGGTGTCCATTGTGTCCTGTGGAGTTGTCGTATCATTTCAGAACAGGATTGAAAGAACCAACGTTCTCATATATCCTGACAAACGACGGACTCACTAACGTGTCCTGAATGTTTCCCACCAACAACCGTCAATCCGACAGGTCTTGTTCACTGTTTCTTCCTTAATCCTCTTTGTAATATAGAACAAAATGTCTGGTTTTGTCACTGGACGACCTGTGTTCAATGGCTCTTTTCGTCACTTCCATATCAGTCAGCCATCCGTCCATCACACCCCCTGAGGGATGTGACAATGCGTATGTGCCTGATCCCCCAGAGAGGAGCAGCTGATGAAAAGGAGGGAACCCAAAACTGTGAAAAGGCACAAGTCAGGACTTCCTCTTGCTCTGAATGGAGCCTCGGCTTCCAGAATGTTTAGTGGATCAGCATCAGAGCCAGGCAGTCTGTCTGTCACGCTGCCCGTGGGGCCATCTGGCGACACCCCCCCCCACACACACACACACACACACACACACACTTTTAAAGAGAAAACCCAGTCTGACAAAGCTGTCTGTGAATCTGTGAGTCCGCCAATCAGCAGACGTAACGCCATGCTGCACCCATCTCTGTCTTTTAAGTTTTCCCAGGAAACACGTCTCATCCTGCTTTGTGTGATCGTGCTGGACAATGGACCAGCCATAGAAAAGAGACGGTGGCGAAAATGATTTGAAAAGATGAGGAAAACAAAAAAAATCATTACATTACGTAGAGAATGTTTTCCTGCTAAGAAGCAGCGGGGATGGTTTGTTTCATGTGTCGGGCTGTCGAGCACCTGAGCTCCTTGAACCACACAACAGTATTTGGTTGTATCCAGTGTGCTGGGTGAAACACTTCATGTATCCGACTGAGGTGACGGAACAGGAAGCCATCAGTGTGATCCCCTTCTGGAGATCTGTATGTCACAGTGTGTAATTTAAGACTGTACAAAAGTAAAAGAAATAAAAAAATACTGAAAAAAATACATACAAAAAAATAACCTGTGCAAAGAGGTGCAGAGAATTATTTATGAAGAATTGTCTCAAATACTAATGTGGTTGTTGAATACTGCCTTCATGTAAACTGGCATCAGTGGTATAATTCATTTACCATTTCACATTCAGGTAAACACAAAGGCTTTTCTTATCAGTCAAACTAGGTTAATCAATTCAATATTTGGTTTTTTTGTAACGTGAAATACAGTAGGTACAAGTACATTAGGAGAACAAGTCTGTTTTCTATTGCATGTACGCAGCAGCTACTTTACAGTTTACGCTTCAAATGATTTACAGCTCATTGTTGTCGTGGAATAAACACACTCTTTCTTTCTTTCAGTGAAACTTTTGAATGTGGACGTTCAGAAGGGATTGTTCTAATTTGATGAGTTGTATAATAAGAACTCAGAGACAGAAACGGAGATTGTCTCGCATCACATAAGTCAGAAATGTCTTTTTTTTTTATTTTCTGCCCTGTGTTTCATGAAGCCTCAATCAAAACTGTATTATAAAGGTATTTTCATGTTTTTATATTGGGTAGAAGAGTGCCTTTTTTGTTTCACTCAAATATGGATTCGGATTTCATTTGTAATTGTTTTTCATTGTCATGTTAATTTCAACCAGAAACCAGAAACTACTGTAACACAAATAAATTCAATAAACGCTTTAATTGTGATTTTTTTTACCAAAGCGCCCACACAATCTCTGAAGTCACACGTTCACCAGCCGTCCATGTTCCAAGTGAATGCACCTCTGTGATGTCACATGAAAAATTACAGCCAATAGCATTGATGTCAGTTTTCCAATGACCCTTGATTGCGGTGCTTCTTTCTGATTACTGTGGCTGACCGTCTTTTTAGTCCTGAAAAACTCAAGCTGCGTGGGACTGAATCGCCTCCATCTCTGGATGATCAATGAGCCACTTGAGCTTCAGAGTCTCCATGTTTCGGCTGAGAAATAAATCAGTCAGAATCGTGCTGATGGCTGTGCTCCCAAATCAAAGTCTCATTCAGAGAGACACGCCCTCACTGAATGGAGACATTTTCTAATCTCAACGGTCACTGACTTCTCCTTCCTTCAATAAATTTGTAGTAGATTTAGAGTATTCATAAAAGTATTTATAAAAAGCATGTTTTTCTAAACATGTGTTTATAAAAACATGCTTCATATAGATGTTTTTTTTTTTTTTTTTTAATCACTGTGTCTGCCCAAATAACTGAGTGGTTTTATATTTCACATAGATTATCTGATTAATCAATGGACAGAAAAATCAGTTGGACTGTTTTACGATGAAACATTTCATGTTTAGCTTTTTCGGACTGTTGCTCTGTCACAACAACACAACAACAAATCGTGAACTAAATTTAAAGGTTGTTCAGCTGGAGAGAAGCTGCTGTGCACCCACTAGTTTTCTGTTTTGTTCTAGATGTGAGATCAAATAAAAATGTCAGTATGTTCCATGAAAGTGTGGTAATACTTTGTTATATACTTTGTTATATTGTGCCAACGAGGGCCGAAGCCTTGGTTACGGCGGGTACGACGGGCGGAGAGGCGGGCGGCGCCGCAGAGGCAAATGTGCCGTAAAGGCGCTGTTTGTTTCTCAGAAAGGAATATTAACATGACCCTCACAGGAATGGCCCGAGGACACGGCTAATCTAATTTCACTTGAGTAATGTTGCCTGTCATTAGGAAATGAACACAGTGGCGTCCCTCTGAAGGCGATGCTATCTCTTCTGCTGTGGGTAAAATTAGCCGCCAATTAAGGTTGTTTTTCATCCTGGAATAAAAATCCTAACGGGGGAAGCTGGCAGCCATCGTTGAAGTTAATCACTGCTGAGTTTAAACACGTCAATCCTGATTTCAAGCGACTTTGTGTCATTCTGTCATCGCTCCGAGCTCTGAGCTTACCGGTGATATTCTCAGTCATGTAAATGACACATGAGCCATTTTGTCACATTGTTTTTTTTTTTTTTTTAATGTTGCTCATCTCTTGTCAGCGGACACAACACGATCCCTCTTGTGCTGCATGTTTGGTCGGTGATGACTTGTTACCCCGGTTGGACACTGTTGTTGTTCTCATGCTCTGTTTTCGCTCTCCTCAGTCACTAGGGGACAATGAGCCCATGAAGCAGGTCACAGGGTCGCACAGTGCGATTGGCCGCGCCCAAAACACACCATTATTACACACTTAAAGACAAACGATGGCTCTCGCAGGCGCAGCCAGACTCCGTCCTCTGGGAGAAAAGCCGTTTTCCTGCAAATGCATCCAGGTGGAACGTGGTAATGAAACAAGTGTCTCAGTCACTGATGGGAGTTGTGAGTGAGATGATTTGTCTCTGATGATCAATCTCCAGGTTGAGTTAGTGAGTCTCGTATTACATCTACCCCTTCAAAAAGTGTAAGGGGCTGTCGTGTTCTCCGTCACTTTGGCACTTTCACTGACGCACAGAAACACAATTATCAAACAACTTCGGTCACAGACACGAATATGCAGGCAAACACAGGTACGGTTTTGTTCTGTTGAGAGCCGGTTCGCCGTTTAGTGTTAAAAACCCAGTTGTCAGAGCTGAAAATGGGCCAGAGTCTTGTGTAAAGTGGGGCACAGCAGTTTAAAAAAAGCCTGTCCATTTACTCGAGTATTTCATGGGGAAAAGGTTGATTGTGCCCCTGAGATCAGTTACATATTTTTACTGTACTTCTTTCCTTCAAGCTATAATATGTCATTTTCTTCAGTATATGACATGTTACTGTTGAGAAAAGGACAAGTGGAACCGGAGAATGAGCTCTTTCAAGGTTTAAACATATATCAAAGGACGCGCAGAGGGCAGATGCAGGGGCGTGTGCAGCTCCGGCGCTTGTCCTCCTACACTTTTAAATGGTATAAACAGAATGTTGAAGAATCTGGACCAGCTTCTGCCATCAGGTGGGAGCTTTGTCTCAAACGGAGACCGCTGATTGGCTGAGAAAGTAGATCAGTTCATTCCTATGACAACTAATAAAGGCAATCTGCCCTCCTCCCACCCCTGGAGTCCCCCTGGTGCACAGCACCACAGACAGTTGAAAATGGTGAGGGACCAAACGCAATAAGATAACAAAGAGACGTGGCAGAGAATGATCGAACGTGTCACAACAGATTCGTTGTGCGCTGTCATGTTGTTGTATTTGGGAGGTGCGTGGGGGAGATGATGTTTCTAGACTTGAAACTGAAGAAGAGCCATCTCGTAAAGCCTCAGAATGGATGATTTAGATGCAGGAGATGTGAAACAGTGGGGACAAACGTCCTGGTGCATCTTCATCTCTCAGCTGATGACCTCTGCTCACCAGCAGCAACCAGGGAGGGAGGAGAGAGGTAGAAAGTAGGGCACTGTTATCTGGCCCCCTTTTTTTAACCAACCACCAGGCACAAGGCAGAGAAACAGAAAGAAGGAGACGTGGACGGGGCGACAGAGACAGAGGAGAGGATATGAGACGTGTGGTGAAACTGTGAAGAAAACTGGGGAACCTCTGGGGTCTGCTTCCGACGCTGCAGGGTCACACGCACACGTGCACAAACACACATTTTCTTCAGCATGTTCGAGGAGCAGGCGACCAAGGTGAAGATCACGTCCGTGGTGATCGTGGTGGGCATGTCGGCGATGCTCGCCGCGGTGGTCACGGACCACTGGGCCGTGCTCAGCCCCCGGGTGGAGAAGCTCAACGTGACCTGCGAGGCAGCCCACTTTGGCCTCTGGCGGCTCTGCAAAAAAAGCATCTTCATCGTGGAGGAGGACCCTCAGGGCAAAGGCTGCGGCCCCATCAGTCTACCTGGAGGTACTGAACTGCTCCGTATGAGTGTCCACGGTGGAATATCAGCTGTTGGGTGATGTGATTTTTCATGCTCTTGTTCATGTCGGCTTGTTATTTCTGAAAGTCTCTGAGTTTGAAATAAGAAGTTCAGAAGATGCCTGAGTGAGCTGTAAATGATTATCTTAGCTTCTGTTTGACCCGTCAGGTCTATAAAATCACTCCAGATGTTGAGATGCAGCTGGATTCCCTACAGCTGCTCTCTGTCATCTGCTGTCTTTGTATTACACATTAGAAGTCAGCCTCGACTTGAACGATGTGGCGCTAATAACCAGCGTTTGTTTGTGTGTTTTGTCCCATTCCGCCCTCATTTTTCGTGTGCCAGAAAAAGACAAAGCTCCTAACATCCAATTTCCCTTTGAATCATCCTTTTAAGGTCTCGGTGGAAATAAAAAGAGGCAGAAATAGTTGGAGCAGACGTGTCAGGGTCATGATGTAGAAGCAATGTGTCTGTGCTTGATGGTCTCTCCGCCATCAGGAGGCACATGCCAAAGTAACTGTAAATACACTTCCACTGAACCATCGTTATATTTCTGAGGAAGCCTCTGGCTGCCAGTTAAACAACCAAAGGGGCAAAGAGTCTCAGTGCTCCACATTGAACACAACAATAACAAGATGCTTTTATTGGGGTCTGGGCTCTGTGAAAGATGAACATGATGGGGAAGATGAGGAGTAGCCGTTTCTCTTTGTCATTTACGGTATGACCTCTCAGATTCACACATCAGTTGCATTACTTGGGCTCCTGCTTCGCTTCCACGGGTTCTAATGTCATGGACAGAACTCACCATCCACCAAGACTGTGAAGCTGCTTTACTGGAGTGTCTTTGAGCGGCGGCTGCTGTGGACTGTGGCGTCCTCGCCGGCCTCTGGCTGCGCGTGCATGCCTCGTAGCCGAGAGCAGAGATTTCCCTTTGACTCTGTCATTGACTTCGCCTCAGGTGCCTGCACATCTGGATCCGGACAGGCTTTAATGAAGTGTGGCTTCCCACTCCAGCTCATGAGTTAGACTACACCTGGGGGACCCAGGAGGAATGATGGGGATGGGGGCTTTGATGATATGACATTGAGTGACAGTGTCTCTGTGAGATCAGACAGGCGACTGAAAGTTGAATCTCTTCAGGAATACTTAGTCCTGGACGTTACTTCTATGGTAGGTAGGTCCAAACACATATTGTCTTAGTTAAGTTTACCCCTGAGGTAAAGACAACTAGATGGATGAGAAAATAATATATTTGCACCACACACACACACACACATGCCCACAGTCCCCTTGATATGCCTGTACATGACTAAATAGATAGGACTAGCTGAAACCTGCAGCAGCCTGTTGCTAGGTTACCTCTTTAGTGATTCTCTCTCATCCTGTTCAACAAACAGCTCCTCTGTTGCCTGGTGCACACACACACACACACACACACACACACACACACACACACACAGTGCATATGACATACTGTATATGTACACACACACACACAAATATTGTCCATCTGTGTGAACAGAGAGCACCTGTCTGCTTTATGGGTTTAATCTTAGTGAGGAAGGATGGCGGGCAAAGGAAAGAGGGGACACTCTGCCGGCCTTTACATCCTCTCCACCCCTCCGTCTGAATCACCCGTGGAGACAACGCATAGATAGATGGGTGTGACGGACACGACGGCACCGCCCGCGTTCTCAAGAGTTTCAGCAAAGTGCACATGTGTATCAATCAAACAGAGTCAAGTGAAGGAGAACCGCACACACAGACCACACACAGACCACACACAGACCACACACACATCAGGTTTTCATGATAGACTCTGAGTATCCAAGTCACACTGGATTCTGTCCCAGAGGCGTTTTTCCAATCAGAACCACACAATAGTTTAAATAGACGATGTTATCAGGAGGACAGAGGAGGTTAGTTTTAATTAGCATTCAACAAAATCAGCCCACAACCTCATTTGAAGAGATCTGTGAAGTTTGTATTGGAGTAGAATTATATAACGGTTTTTGTATCGGCAATTTAAAGTTACTGTGCTCCACTGAGTAAGCCGACAAACGTAGAAGCTGAGATTTAAAAAAATAAAGTTAAACTACATCATTATTCTTCGTGCAGTAATGGAACAATAAGAATTGCTCTGTTGTTTGTGATAAGCTGATTATTTTGTTCAAGACTGCAACTGATGATTATGATTGATTATTCATAGAAAATATAAAATGATGATAATAATAATATGTGAATAATATATCATTTCAGTTATAGTTAGTTGGTTTCTGTCCATTGACTAATCTACTGTTTTACCTGTACCTGTGCACAGAACCATGTGAACAAACTAGTGGCAAAACTGGCAAAAAGTAGAATATTTTATTGTGGTAGAGTGGAAGAAACTTTCTTACTGTCCAGTTTTCACTGTGTCTCAATCTGCAGCCAAAAACTGTTCCTACTTCAAACACTTCACATCGGGGGAAGAAGCCGAAGTTTTTGAGGTGAAAACACAGAAAGGTGGGTTGCCTCCTCTTCACACACGCTCAGACACACACTCCCTCATGAAGGTGTAGTATTTGATCAGAGTTTAATCAGTAGACACTGTGGGACAAGCGGGCAGCTCATTTTTGCTCGCAGCGAAAAATGTAAATGCAAGTTTCTTAATACCGCTCAGCATGAGCTGAGAACAAGTGTGTGATGCCTATGGTGATGTCATCATCCTGCGCAACAAGATCAACAATCCCCCTGGAGGATGTGTGATTGCTCAGTGCTCAGTTAGAGCTGCTCACCGTGCTTCTTAACATTCATTCATTCATTCTTTCTACTGTTAAAAGGTTCATTTTTGATCCGCAGGCCCACACAAGGGTCCAGAAACACATTTTAAACAGTGCATTTACGATAATGATTGAAATCTCATTATCACAAACTGGTAATCGCTTGATGACACATAACACAGACTACACACGTGAGCAGGTACAAGTACAGTGACCGGTTCAAACTCAAGAGACTGTGAGGAGTGTGTGTGTATTATTTCACACGCTCCTGACTGAACGGAACTGGTGGCTGCAGTGATCAATCCATTCACAGTTTGAGTGTGAAGGAGGACAAGGTCTGATTATCCTCAGGAAGAAACAGATTTGTTCTAACGATGTCTTTACTGTCTCTCTGTCAAATGGACGTGGTTTTTCGAGTGAGGCTAATTTAAAGGCTCGTCTCAAATCTTATCATATCACAACTTGCCTGAGTACAATGCAGAGATAATTATGTAAATGATACTTCAGCAGCGTTGCCTGTTTGCTTCCCACGTTCCCACTTGTTTCTCTCTTCAGAGTACAATATCTCAGCAGCAGCCATCGCCATTTTCAGCCTGTTCTTCATGATCCTGGGTACGCTGTGTGTCATCTTCTCCTTTGGCAAAGGACGGGACTACCTGCTTCGGCCCGCTGGGATGTTCTTTGCCTTTGCAGGTCTGATGTGTCACTTGAATTCTAAATAGAAATCATTAAAAAAAAAACATTTGGTGGTGACACCGTTTGCTTCAACCTCGCTCTTGCAGGTCTTTGCATCATCATCTCTGTCGAGGTGATGCGCCAGTCTGTCAAGCGGATGATTGACAGCGATGAGACCATCTGGATTGAGTACTACTACTCGTGGTCGTTCACCTGTGCCTGTGCCTCCTTCACCCTGCTCATCCTCAGTGGAGTCGCCCTCCTCCTTATCTCCATGCCTCACATGCCTCGTAACCCCTGGGAGACATGTATGGATGCGGAGCCTGACACCTTAGATTAGCCGCATCCACAGACCTCATGAGAATGACGAAAATACAAGTGATGTTGCATGTTTTAGACCTCGAATTTGATCTCCGTGTGCTTAGTGATTTACTGCGAGCTATTTTCTAAAGTATTACAAGTATTGGCTGATACCTTCTAGACTGGATGGACCTAAAGTACATATGTACATATTCTGCAAGAACAGACGAATTAGTTTGTTCACAACAACAACATCCTACATTCGGGTCAGGACGAACGCAAAGCAAGTTCTCGGACAGTACACGAGAAAAATAATTTTGTATTTGTTTTTTTTTTCCTGTTTTAGTCATTTGAGCAGGAAGGTTTCAGAAGTCGCCCATTCTTCCACACGCACCGTCACTGTCCAGCAGGGAAGTGAGGCTGCTTTTATAAAAGTGTAACCAGCTGACAACAGATTCCACCCTTCATGCTCTCATGTTCAAATGGAACTAAAATAAAGTGGACGCCTGGAAGTAAAACACAAGTCAGACAAAAACTCCAACACCACCAGACCAGGAAGAACAGAACACTGTTGTAAGTGGGGCGGTGAATCCTGGTAATGAGCTACTGTCACTGCAGACGTTCTCCGATCAATCGGCCCCATCGATCGTCTGCTGAGAGGGACGAACAGACCACTTGATACTCACACTGGTTCAAGAGCCTGGTGACTTAAATCCAGGAGCCCTGGTCTGTTATTTTATCTGCAAATTTGGGTTACATGACATGTTAGACAATATACTTTAGAGAAGTAGCTTCATATAAATTAGATATAAGCATCAATAGAGAATTGCTTTAAGGTTGGAATAAAATAAATAAAGGGGTGCATTTTAAGATAAAAGTGTTAAGGATAAGTGACATAAGTGACTGATTTGGTTTCATATTCTTATTTTCTATGCTGACTTTAATATCGCTGCCGTTAGACACCTGACAGACTCTGGAGTGTTTTATTTGTTTCTTATTTACTTTAAAAAAAAAAATCTGTGATATTAACACTTATAAGATAAATGAAATTTGTCATCGTCATACACATTATTTGTTATTCAGTGAGTCATTCCACCAGTGCGGGTACATGGAAGTATTGAAGTTGTACAGAGAGGAAGGATTTCATTTTCCTCCTCATAATCCTAAAAGTCATTGGTTTGTACTGAAGAAAGTTGCCATGATTGTTTTCCTCCACTGAATGACTTTTTATACGTTATCATTTACAAATGATTGTGTGACTCCTGCAGCTCAGTCGCATCGCTGACAAATGAATGTGTAACAAACAATGGAGGCATTCACACACACACACACACGTCTCATTTTTATGGAAGAACTTTAACAATACACCTGATTTGTATTTGAATGGAGATTTGTTAATGCTCTGATTAAGTAACACGTCAATATGTTTTTTCACAAGAGGTAAAATAAACCACACAAATGAACAATAACGCTGCTGTTTGTCGGCTGCTGTTTTCTTCTGCTGTTTTCACATTATGAGACAATATTTCACCTTGGCACAAATATTGTGTTTAATAAGCTGCAAATCAAATGAAAAACGCACAAAATATTGTTCTTGTAATTGCATATTTCATGGCTGGTGCACAAGCAGCTGCTCAAAATCTAAAAAAGAAAAAAAAAAACTGGCAGGGGATGTTTTAACGCTGGAGGCTCAAAGTCACTTTAACCTGGACTGTGTGTGTGTGTGTGTGTGTGTGTGTGTGTGTGTGAGCTGCTGTACCATTCTTGGGTGACTGCTGGTTGCGGAGACAACACTACCACTTTCACACTGTAATAGAATAGAATAAGGAATAAGTAAATGTTTTCTGATAAATGTCGTAAAGTAACAGATTTCCTCATGTCAGTGTGTTTGCCCATTAAGCCCAAATGAGTCTTTTCCTCTCTTTTCTGTCTCCTTTCCTTCCACGTCCCCCCTTCTTTCTCTCCCTTCGACTTATTTCCACCTTTTCTTTATTTTTTAAGCACGCTGCTTTCGGACCCTTTGTAAAGCAGTCTGCCCCGTCCACCTGTTCACTAATTCCCCTGTTTCTTTGTTTTCCTCTTCAATGCTCTTCACTCTCCACCTCCTCCTCCTCTGTTACCTGTCACCTCTCTGACAGTTTCCACTGTGTCAGCCGGCCATTGGCTTTGCCCCCGCCCCTCCCTCGACCCCTTTTTCTTCTTCTACTCTTCTAATCTACTTGTTCACACACCTTCCCTCCCGGACTCCCCCTGCCTCTGTCTTTCTGCTTTCAGCTGATGATTTGGATCGCTGGTCACTGCAGAGAGGAGATAGACCTGTAATAAGGCAACTCAACCCAGCACCGCCGCTGCTTCATCTGTGCGCACTCTGCTGCTGCATACTGCACCGTGGCCCTGAGGCCAAGCAGCTGATGGAGCATGGATGTAGAGACGAAATGTCCGCCAGGTTGAGAGTGTTTCACCTAATCACATATACTCATACTGCTTTGATGGCGGGAAGAACAAGTGGTGTGATATTAGGAGGGAAGTGCACATGAAGAAACTGTTCAAATCTGTAGGACTGAAGATGTTGATGTAACCATGACAACGGGAAACATTGACAGACGCTAGTAATTCGCAATGTTTAATATTCTTTAATATTAATACAAAATGTGGACAAAAAAAGATGAAATAAGCCTTTATTGTCAAAAAGTGGAGGGAGTAATGGTGGGAAAAAATGTGAGAAAAGAGATAAATAGTAAACAAGCAATATCGTTGTTGTGAATTTCTATTCTGAGATCAAATAAAACATATATCTATTATTTATTTATACCAGAAATCAAAGTAAACATGCAATAAACAAGATTAAAAAAACGTAGTCATGATATTTACATGAGAATGGTAGTATTACTCACTGAAACTGCATGAATGGTAGCATCTGTTTCATCCAGTATTGTTAAAAATGCACAAAACAACAATACGTGTGCGGAGCCGGCTGCCACGGGCAACAAGAGTGAAAGGGCAAAAACTCCCACAGCTTTTTAAAATTACTAATCCAAGTCTAATCCAATCAATAGGCAGCAGAGATGGAAGAAAAGGTCAGAAAATAATTGCCCAAAACATGCAGACGCACAGGAAACAATTGATAAGAATGATGGGCATGGTTGTGGGATTCAGTCCGACTCTTGTGGAAAAACAGAATTGAGTGCCTCCATTATGTTTTCTATTATGTAAGAGAAGAATAGACAGGAAGAGAGGAGAATAGCATTCACAATGACAGAGGCAACACCTTATCCTGTTTTTCCTCTTTAAACTTTGCTCCCTACTTGTTCAATATCTTCAAATCAAAATAACTTATGTTTGACATTCAGGTGTCATATTACTGTATTTTCTAAAATGAAACGAAAACAGTTTCAGAAGAATTAGCAGCTGCTCAGCTTAGATGTGTAGGAAGGAGAGTGGCTGACACTGAACCATCCTGTGCAAGCAGTCGAGTAACGATCAGCTGCTCAACATGAAGTAACATCACATGTTTCCTTCTTGTCGGCCCAGTTGAGTTTCTTCAGAGCTGTTTGTTTCGGAGAAGCTTTCCTTCTCTCTTGACAGAAGGCACACTCATCTTTTCTCTCCTCCGCACTGTATCGGAAGATGTGAATGACGTAAAACAAATGCAGCTAGATTGTGTGTTTGTCCTCATTCTTTACTTGTCTGTATACAGATTTGTGTTACATTTTTACATGGTAAAACAACGCAAACATATAAGGGCAGAGGAACAAAACTATATGTCAGGAAATAGAGGAAAGTCATCAGGTACATACTGTACATGCCAACAGCCTATGGGCCGCGACGGGTCCAGCAGCAGACCCACATTAAACTACTTCTAACAGTGGAGTCCTGTGAGGAGGGTCACGGTAACCTCTCGCACTGCTCTCAGCATCTAATAACTTTGTGAAAGCCACCTTTTGCACATCTGTGAGATGCAGTTGGATGCCGGCTCATTGTTTGATTCGTTCATGGTTTTTGTTGGGGAGTGATGAATGTGCATTCGTCATTCAAGCTTAATGACCAAAAATGATAAAGGTCATTGCCACACAACTCCGCAGGCTAATTGCAAGCCAAGAGAAGGTTTTCACTGGTAAAAGCACTCGTCTCCATCATGCAGGCCTGTGACTCACTCACGGCAAACGTGGGAGTAAAGCACATACTGTAAGTATAGCCAAAGTTTTCTCAATCTAAATTTCAAATTTCCTCATTACACAGTATATGATTCCTCTTTTTGGTCACCATGGCGACTGTGAGAGCGGGCAACTACTAAATGATGTGATGTGCCGGATGGAGAAAAGGTGACTAACGGCACAAGCTCCCTCCAGAGATGATGATGCATTTTGGCTTTTCAAATACCGAATGTAATTTATTTGCACTGAACTGGAGACACACAGACACACACAGACGTTCACCGCCGAACTCAGGGTCAAACTCCGGATGCGCTGGATGGATTTTGTTTTCCGCTTCCTCTGCTACTGCAACCGCAGGATTAACCGTGACCACAGGATATTTGTGTGCAGCTTGTTCAGGGTTGTCACATCACAACATGACATCTGATAAACCAAACGTTGACGCTGTCTCACTCATGTCTGCTGCATCCCTGTTGGCTGTCCACCCACCCATCAATCCCTTTTTGGCACTGGTTTTATTTCTACTGTCTCAATTCGCCTCATGGTTTTGCGTCACAGCTACGACTACAGAACCTTATTTTGCATGCACGTAATTCCATCCTTCGACCCACACAGTTCATTTTGTAACTTTGTTTTTCCAATCACGTCTCTCTCCCCTCAAGACGACTGTCACCGTCAAGGTTTTGTCACTTGAAATGTTGGCAAAGTTATTTTAAACTGGAGCAAAGGCAAACTTCATCAGCAATTAGCTACGGTGCATAAACGCATCTATTTGTATGTGACATTGCTAGTTAACCTGTTTCAGCGTCCTCTCTGACCCGTTCTCAACCTCGAGTCTCGTCCTGGCTGCAGTAAGGCTGATTGATACCGTTTCCACACACTGGGGGCGGGGTGGACAGGATGTGTACAGGATGTGGGCTGCCGCTCAATGAAAAGTGGCCGATGATGCATCGTTTCTATTCTCCTCTTTATATATTTCTTTTCCAACTGTTTCACATGCTGTTTTTACTAACGTGTTGATAAAAATGTTAATGTGCTCTTCAGCCTGCAGAGCGACACGCCACCAGGATTGACGCTCCTGACGATCCGGTCAGAGCCGCCAACTTCTGCAGCCGCTAGCTCCCTTCACACGCACTTTTACTGTTCAAATATCGATGCAAACGTCTCCTGACCAAAACAGATATGTAACACAATCACATATGCGTCCGCTAATTTCCGGTGTGTGCAGCCGATCTCATCACTTATTTCCTGCACAGAGAGGTCAAACTGACACAGAGACAAATGAGACCTCTGCTTTGCGCTGTTGTTTTCTTTGTTGAGTGATGATGCAGAGACGTTAAAGCCATTATGCAGACCGTTATTTATTCTGACAAATGATTAGCACATCGGTGAAGAGACTGTGTGTACACACTGTTTTAATTGGAGTGGCACAGCAGAGGAGGAGCACATTGAACGGCAGCTGATTTCCATCCAGTTAGTGATGTTAGTGAACTCTGTATTATTCATTCTGTGCTGATGCAGGTGAGCAGCTTGACTATCAAAGACAACCAGGCATGTGCAGAGCAGAGGTGGCTGCAGCGCACCTTCGTCAGCATCACCGCCCACATGCCACCTCAACTTCATACACGGAAATTTCAGTTACGATTACTTTGGATAACAAAGAGGGCAGACGATGGTGTGTATTATCACATAAAAACCATTTCTTCATATCACAGTGAGTTAATTACATAAGAATAGAGTTGATTTTTTTTCTGGGCCTTGTTTGTAGAAAATCGAATGGAACCCAAGACAAGGAAAGTAAGATTTATATCAAATATATCGGTGGACATTGTTGAGTATTTTGAATCTAAAAAGGAATAGAAAGAGAAAGAGAAAGAGAAAGAGAAAGAGAAAGAGAAAGAGAAAGAGAAAGAGAAAGAGAAATAGGAAGAGAAAGAGAAAGAGAAAATAGAAAATAGAATTTGAATCAGCTTCAGCAACTTACAATGAGCACTGAAATCGTCTTCATTAAAGGTTTGTTGTCGATGAACCCCAATCAGTTTTGGATAGGTGAGGATACGTAGGGCCAACCAAAATCTGCAGGAGCAGGGAAAGTAATGGAGGAGACCTCAGTGCAGATCCAAGATGTGTAACATTTAATATGAGTTGTTTGTGCCAGAGGCTGAACACACACAGTCAGGCCGTAAACAATAATACTGGAGGAAGGAGCTAATCAATTCATGACATGTCTTTGTTCACACTCCACAAGTGAGCCGGGGTGTGTGTGTGTGTGTGTGTGTGTGTGTGTGTGTGTAGACGATGCCTCACAACCTCTTGGATGAACTCATTAACCTCCACACGAAGGTTCATTAACTCACCTTTCTCGTCTTTTTCTCTGTCACCATCCTTTCTTCAAACTCCTTCATTTTCATTTGTGTCTCCGTCTTCTTTCTGTTCGTCCATTTCATTACATATTCCATTTTCCTTTCAGCTGCTTCCTCCTGACGCAGTTCTTTATTCCTGTTGTATGACAATAATCCAAATAACGGGGGAAAAAAACAAGCTTGTTTCCAAGTCTCTGAAAACAACAAGTAAAACATTTGTGCAGCTTATTTCTCCCTTTTCTCACATCCTGGACATCGCCTCTGTGGCCTGCTGCCCTCTAGGTGGCGCTATAGGTCACTGAGAACATGGATAACACAGGTTCAGACACAGTTTCCTTACAAAAACAACAAACTCGCTGAACTCCGGGAAAATGTCACAAGTAAATGTGAATGCCATATGTCATGTGTCACCCTCTGTTTCTTCTAATGATGGTTTTAACTTTTAACTTTTTGATTCCATAGTTTTGTTTAGTTTTTTTCTATTGCACCAGCATGAGCTCCAGTGTGTACGACTCCTTTCATGACAGTAACAAATAATCATGATAAGATAACAAATGGCAGCATGAAGAAGGGTTCGATCCCACTGACAGGCCCTGCTTGTTCTCCCTAAGCCAGTGTAGTTTTTTGTCCAGGTAATCCGTCCGTCGTTGATAGATTACAACCAAGCAGGTACCTGGATAGAATCTTAAATACGCTTGCAGACACTTTGAACCACAAGTGGACTGCTTGTTCTAATTGGTGGAAGAAAAAGATACATCAACTGTCAGTTTGCCTTGAACGATGATGACGTGCTGAATATTTCAGTTTAGATGGTTTTCTTTCTTGTCTACATGGTTTCTAAAAAGACGTCTAAGCAGAATATGAACATCCTGGATCATGTAACCTCTTGAGCAAACGGTAACTTTTTAAATATCCTAATCTGCAATGATTGGCTGATGTATAGCAACCACTGTCTCCATAGTGATATGGAGGCAGCAGCTTTTGTTGGTGTGTGTGTGTGTGTGTGTGTGTGTGTGTGTGTGTGTGTGTGTGTGTGTGTGTGTGTGTGTGTGTGTGTGTGTGTGTGTGTGTGTGTGTGTGTGTGTGTGTGTGT
>CAAKHB010007182.1:66766-81738 GCA_901007665.1 Aeoliscus strigatus | reverse complement strand
GTGACAAAATCAAGCTGCACAGGGAACATGTACACACAAACACACAGGCACGCACGCACACACATACACACACACAGTCAAACATATGCACGCGTTCTCTCCTCCTTTAAACATCACACCCTAATAGCTGTGATATTGAGTGCTTGTCATTTAATCTACTTGGAGAAATGCAAGCTGAGCCCCCAGGATGAAAAAAAGATGCCACATCACATCTCTCACAGCAATAACTCCACTTGCAATAAGTTGAGATTTCATGATGCATTATGCAACAGACAATCTTCTGCTCTAAACGAAATGGCCATGACACCCAGATGTCTGTCGGGCCCCTGAGATTGGGAAGAGGGATTGAAATGATGTAAACTAGAAAAGGCACACTGTAGGTAACTAACATTCAGAGAGATTTTTCCTGACACACCTCCACTTCCGACATGATTGGGAGAGCTGAGAATTAGATTGAACCTCCGTGTATCCATGGAAACTGTCCTGACACCGTTAGCATCAATCACTGCTCTGAAAGGTTGCATCTGCATGATTGATAAGTTCAGATGTGGTGGCAGGAGAAGAGTATTTGTAAAGGCTGGGTGATTTATTCGCATTTGCAAAGTGATAGAAAGCGTCACCTCTTGACGCTGTCTTCCAATGGTCCTGGTCGGGTTTCCTGTTGCATCAAACTGCGAATAAGCAATTAACTGCTTCCTTCTGCTGCTAATCTCTGTGTGTTTTATGGAAATCACCAGAACCACAGTGGAACACAAGCAACTTTTCAAGAAGAAATCAGACAGCATTTCTTTTTTAATTATAAATATGAATCACAAAGTTTGGTTGACGTGCATTTCATTTGTTCGTTTCACTGTCCGCAGTTATTTTCCGAGTCAGCTGTTTGAGCTGCGGACAGGAAGTTGTCTCAGACATCAGCTATCCAACCTGAAGCTTGTGTTTTTTTATATATAATGTGTTTTTTAGAAGAGCTAGCACAGCAATGTCTTTTTTTTTACCTACTATTTTGTGCAGAAAAGTAACAACTGTTTTTTTTTTGTTGTTTTCACCAGGAAGTACAAACTCGGATGTGTGATGCATTTGGAACGCACCACTAGTCCTCTGACAGCATGGGGCCCGCGTGAACAAATAACAGGTGCGAGTGTTGTTTCGACAGTTCCAATTTATCTGCAGACAAACCTTTGTCAGCCCACCTCCATCAACAAATCAAACTACTGTCAACGTCACTTCTCACTGGAAGACGTTATCAACACTCATTGGGACCTGGTGTGCGTTCAGATTTGAGTCGATTCACGCAAGAGCTTTTCCACCTTTGTGCAGTTTCCTGGTTTATGTGCGTCCACGCGCGCCTCATATGCTGACGAGCGGCAATCATCTTGACGTGTGAATCTCTGCGGTGAGAACGAACACAGCACACTCAGTGTCTTCCAAATTAACTCACATAATCACCTCACACTCTCCAGCCACTCACAAGTCCTCTCGCATTAATGAGCCGGCCTCCATTTGCTTCTTTGCCAGGACCCAATGGAAACATTGATGCTGCTTCATGCCCTGTTTATCCATAACGCGTTATCAAATGCTGCTGTTCAGTTCAGAAGTGAAGTGCTATGGAACCAGAACACAACACAACGTTTATTCACTTGTCTGTGCGTCTGTGTGCGTTGTTTTATGAAATGCGATGAAATGTCTTGTTTAGATCAAACTCCATTATGTTTTTCTCAGTAAACACTGAAACTGCCACACCAATTCCTGCAAAGTGGTCGAAGCAAGAACAGAAGAAAAACAGTTCAATTTTAATTTATAGCCCAAACGGGACGAATTGTGGTGAGAAATAACTACCAAAAACTGCAGGAAGAGCCAAAGAAAGAGGGATCCATGGGAGCCCATCCATCCGTTTGGCACGTCTACCGTCTAGGAGGTCATGGTAAAGGAGGAAATCTAGGGAGGCAGTAGTGGGAGGCACACCAGGCTAGAAAACAAGGAGTGCTGCACCAACCCTGCTGGTGTTCCTTTGTGTGCACACTGAAAGACAGTCATGCCCCGCCAGAGTGAAAGGAAATGTACTAGTAACACCCCGATGAGTTCACCTGGATCTGGTGTAATCAATAATCTGTGACACCTATCTGACACCAGTGTGAAGGCTCAGTAACCCCCGTCATTGTTCCAGCACAGTCCTCACTATCGAACAAGCTGGGAAACAAGCGTTCTCTCTCCACAGTATCAGTGGACTGTCGACGCCGAGAGGTTAGGAAAGTGGCAGTAAAGGCCAGTTAATAATGTTGAGCGAGGAAGCGGGGTCTCTTAGCAACAACTTCTCCTCGCTGCCAACACTCTGATTTCAACTGGAAGAGATTGCTGTGTGTGTGTGTGTGTGTGTGTGTGTAGTACGTCTCACCAGTCTGACAGTACAAACAGCATAATGTTCTTTCTGCTGTCTTCTTGTGGTAACTAACTGTTTTCGTGTGTTAGAACAGTTCAGATGGAGAACAATCATCCCTTTTGACAGCGTGTGTGTAAAACGTGCAGGCTTCATATTCAAGGGCACAATTTGCATTCACACAGCATGAACACATGCAGACAGACAGTTGAACAGCTGTTAAATGACATCATGATGCATTCCTTCTTGCTGTAAGTACCATTACCTTAGCCACCATAACCAAACATTCAACTATACACATTACACAGACGCCAAAGTCTGATTAAGATAAAGATATGCTAATGTACCCGTAGTATCTCTTCTCTGTACCAAACAAAAAAAGAGCCAGTTTAAAAAATTGGATTTTACTGACCATTTTCCTAGTTCCTAGTTTTCCTAGTTTGCTCAGTTACAGTTTCTGTCTTTACTAGATCTGAAGAGATATTTAACCAAGAATACATGTTGGTGTCCGGTGCTGTGGAATATTCTTAAAGGTGGATTTCCAAACTGACCCTGTTGCATACAGTTTATGATAGCTGCAGGTAAACTGCGCCCTCTTGAGTAAAAACATGACAACCACTGTTGATCTCAGGGGGACGTGTTCATTTCAAAGAAATGATGAATGAAGCCTCTGAGGTCTGAAGTCATTTGATTAGCTAACGTTTTTCCACCGTAATAAGAATACTTTTTAGATTTCCTTTTTTTAGTTTTCAAATGCTCATGAGAATGAAAAAGGACAAAACAATCAACCGCACCTCAAATTAAATCCTCTGCCCAAGCCTCCTCTTAAACCTTGTCACATTTTCTGGAGCAACCCCGAAAAAAATGGAGCAACTCCATTTTGTGACACTTCAGGTCTGCGCACTCTGCCAACCCCAGTATAACTCTGGTCCCAGACGTCTGCAGGCCCCATGAGAAATCAATGGCAACAGAACAAAAGGACACAGAGTACACTGGAAATAATTTGAAATATGTTGTGTGAAAATAAAAGATGGAGTGACCTAAATTAAATGAAACTGTTATTTCATCACATTAACTATAACAGAAACGGTGAAAATGCTGTTCTTATTCCTACAATGAACTCACAGTTCAACATATAATGTAATGAAGTTGAGGGTGTCAGTAACGAAAATGTTGTAATTGTTTTAATTTCCTGAAAGGAATGGACAACGGATATATTCAAAAGTAATACTTTAATTACAACACAGTAAATATATAAACTTAACTCCAGTTCTCAGCTTCTGTTCGCTGAAACAAAGAGATCTGGTGACATCTAGCGGTTTAGAGGATGTATTGCATGTAACTGGTTCAATTTGTGGCCATGCAATTGAATTTGCTGAATGTTTTATGAATTCTTGATTCGAGAGATGAATTCAGTGTTGATCTACAACACAACAACAACGAACTTTAGATGAATAAGCAAATAACGTTTTTTTCTCTTGAACTTCTAGAATTCGATGATTTGTCCTGAAAATGTCTGACCTCAGCTCCATGGGTCAGAAAGGTCGGGACAGAGAATCATATCATGACAGCAAAAATGTTATAATATCATCCAATCGTTTGATTATTATTATTCGGTTCCGTGAACCATACAAAAGCCGTATTACCACCAAGTTATGAAACAGTTAAGCCGCATTTTTGCTCTTTCACTTTACATCAGTTTACTTCAAGCAGGTTTGTGGAATAGGCTGCAGGGGCCACCTAACTTCCGGTTACATTCCAAAATAAAACCATATTGATTGTTTAGCGCAGCTAATATACAACGGCAATTTCATGGATTCTAAATATGAGGCTAGCTGTCTTTAATAACCGGTTTTACCGTAAAACATCATCAGTTCATGTCATGATCACTCGGATGATGCGGTTATTGACACGGTTGTGCTTTTATTGTGAATGTAAAGTCAACCTGTTTCCTGCAGGAGCTCCTCTCTCGACCTGCGGCTTCACTGCGCTGCCTCAGACGGCTGCTCGTCCCTGGACAGAGTCAGGACAGGGGTGAGGAGCCGCGGGTTCAGTGGAAGTTGTTTCAAGTGAGCCCGGACAAAGGACGGGTGTCGGCAGCGCAGACCTGGAGCCTCCCCCGGGAGCAGAGAGCCGTCCGGTGAGGAGTTGAAACTTACCAATTCCTACCGACGTGGATGCCACTGGAGCGGTTTTACAACTGGAACCTGGGAACTTCACCGCTCCCTGAGGAGACCACCCACCCAATCGGACCTGCAGGGGACCCGGGGACCGGGGGGGCTCCGCTGCGTGCTGCCGATGCGGGAGTCGGACGGATCCGGTGAATTGATGGAGCTCAGCGGCCTCGTTTCATCGAACGACCTGAAGTAAATTGGATCGACTGACACCTCCCGCAGCGTGTCCATCACCTTTGTGCAGAGATGTTGATGAAGGAGTACCGCATCTGCATGCCCCTCACCGTGGAGGAGGTAGGCCAACTTTACTTCTGTTTCCTCTGCAAAGCTTGTCTCCTCCGTTACCTTGAATTGTTTCTACTGAACTTCTTCTGTATTTGTTGTTGGTACTGCAAAGAACGTTTTTGTGGCATCTCGTAACCGAGGTGCTGCAGGCACCGCGGGGGGGTGCTGCTGCAGCCTCTGCAGGCTCCTTGGCACGGTCCAGGGGATGCGATTCATGATTCAAGTCTGTTTTGACATAGGACAGGATAACGAAATTTTATTGACTCACTTCTTAAAGGCAAACAGTAAGATAGAGGCAGGTATTAATAAGAAAATAATATAATAAAATCAATACATCTATTGAAAGAAATACAAATATTTACACGCATTAAGGCACACATTAAATGAAACAAAAATATGTACACAGGTATGGGTGGATGAGGATGAACTGCAGGTGTGTACAGGAAGTGTTAATTACACGGAGTACACACACGTGCATACATACATGTGCATCATATGTACAGTATGTGCAATTCATATGTAAACTAAATGGATTTTGGAGTATTTCAGTATATGTTTAATGAATGTAAAACATGAAAGTGTCACTGTCTGAATTAAATTACTGCAAAAATTAAACGTTACCGCGGTACTCTGTTTGTTTGGGTTTTTTCAGATGCACCTGTAGATGATATAAGTGTCGTGTCCATTTTTACATACTGCACATAAGATGACATTTTGTCAGGATGTTACAGTTAAATGGTGAATGTTGTTATTCCCCAGTCACACTCACATTCGCACTCACTGGCAGAAGCTGCTGTACAAAGCTGCAAACACACTGATGATGCAGCATCAGGAGCAATGTGGCGTTCAGTCCACTTAGTATTTCAGAGCTAGATTTAATCCGCCACTGATACTCCTCAACTACGACATGTTAGAATCAGAACATTTTTGAATCTTCAGCAACGAGCGCACATGTGATTATATTACATTTTCCCTTGGTTCCATGTTTGTAGAGTTTGTACAGATGATTCATCTGAAGCTACACATACCTGAAGCTAAACATCAGAACTCCAGTGTTTTATTGATAAAAGATTTCCAAATCATTTTTAGCACAGGTGCCTCGAGCTGCAACCACATGGAATCAGCGCACGTATAAATAATTGTGGTTCATAGGGTCAGGACTGGTACATTCTGTTTGTTAGGATTCTTCGCTGCCAGCAGGCAAAGACAATTTTATTAGCTTTACTTAAGATGCAGATTAAAATCAGAGCCATCAATACATTCACTGAGAGCTTCTCCTCCCCTGGAGTCGATTGATCCGTTATCCTGTTTGATCCCCCTCACTTTTATGTGAGTTTAATGTTTGTAATTATCAGGATGCTATTTTATCACGTCATGTCTTAAGGCTGATTGTCCCTTCTGCTTTCCCTCACTGTGTTGGAGATGGAAGATGCTGCGGTTCTCTGGCCGGCTGAAGGCTCCTACGTCTGCTGATGTAATGATAATAACCGAACCCGGCCTGATCCATTGAGCTGTCAGTCACTTGACAAATGAACGTTTGCTGAGCTATTCATTTTTGCAGCTTGCAGGAAGGGTCTGTGCACACTTCACAGTCACTGTGTGCGTGTGTGTGTGTGCGTGTGACTGTGATCTCAGGAAGGTTGAAAAAACATTTCAGCTTTAAAATGGCAAATGATGTGCATTTGTAATGTGATAGTGTGCTGGGATGCACTCTGCCGCACACTGCAGCATCTGCATTCACATCTCAAACTGACATCAGCACTGCTGAGAAAAAAAAAAAAAAAGACTGGAGACGCTGGCGTTTGAAGTTAGAAACCAACTGCATGCTGGTTAGCCTAATGTAATTTCCAATTTCTTTAAATCGTGGGAAATGAACCTTACAGCTGTTTTTTGACCAGATTGCAGTCACTGCTGAAGTCACTGACAAATTGAAATAATTCAAAATCTCTGCAGGCATTTCCCCTGTCGTCAGTCACAAAGTCCGTTGGGTAAGGTCAAAGTTTCTCTGTTGGATATCAGACGTGGCAGTTCCAATAGCAGGACGCTGTGAAACACCACTATCAATCAGAAATGTATTTGTCCCAGTGTTCTGCAAACACACAGTCGACCCAAATGCCTTAAACAAACTGCTCCCATCTTCATCATGTTGCAGTGTGTTTTCATTTTGTAGCCACATGACAAAAAAGGTATTTTTCCCTGCTAAAAAGCTTCCAGTTGTTCAAATCATTCAAAGTAGGGCTGGATATTTGTACCCAAAGTACACAAAGAGTTCACACGCTTACATGTGCTTCTACACAATGATAGACACACACCCGTTTGTCTGAAGTTCATGTCTGTTTCTGACGAGACACACTGAGCTGATCAGATGAGAGAGAGAGAATGGATGTGTCTTGTGAATGTGGTGGATCACCTCACACTCAGAGTGATGAATCTGTGAATCATCCCAATGGTGCTGTAAATATGAAAATGTGACATTATAGATTGTACAACACTTTCATCGACAGTGTGCTTATACCACAAACATAGTTTGGACACCACGTTACCTGTTGTCAGACGCGTCGTCTTCAGATCAGGTGAATGTAAGTTCATGTAATATGTAAATGTGCAAGCACGTCTCATCCCACAGCATCAACAACGCGTTCTCACATCCTCTGCATGCACCAGACACCCTGGAGAGTCTGGAGGAGCTGACACTTTAGAGCATGTCAGTCTGCTCATGAAGGAGGCAGGTTGTTGTTGATGAGGATGGGTTTCTCATTTCCCACACTGACTCAATGTGAAAGTGAATTCTTATTTACAGTCATGCTTCACCACACTTAACCAAAAAATATTTGACGAAACACTTGTTTTCGTATACTTCTGCTCTCTGCCTTGCCCTGTACTCTATTAGGGACTTGGACTTTTCCCCCTGTGTCATATAACGCTTCCTCTGGCGCTTTGAAATGAAGTTGTGTGAATAGTTATATCTCTGTAGAAACTGAATTGCCCTTTGGGGATAAATAACATTATTTTCACAGTACATCTGGAAAGTATTCACTTTCACTTCACTTATTACAAAATGGACTAAATTCATTTTTTCCTTCTACAAATTCTACACTCAACTCCCCATAATGCCAACATGATTTCTTTTTTTAATTTTTGCAAAGTTAATTAAAATAAAACACCAAGGTATTACATGTACACAAGTATCCGCAGCCCTCGCATCAGCCTTGTTGATGCACCTTTGGCGGCATTTACAGCCTCAGGTCTTCTTTTGAGGAGGATTCCACAAGCTTGGCGCAGCTGTCAGTGGGCAGTGTCACCCACTCCTCTTTGCACGTCCTCTGAAGCTGCATCAGGTTGGATGGGGAGCGTTGGTGCACACCTGTTTCCAGACGTCTCCAGAATCGGATTCGAGTCCGTATTTCTTGTATTTCTACTTGTTGCTCCTGGTCAGAAAAAGAACACCGATCTGGTTCAGATAGACACTATTGCCAGAGTTATGGAATCGCCGTTCTTGGCCAATAGACACTCTGCGTGTAACAGAAAAGGTCTTTAGCATATTTATTGGACTGCGTCTCTCAGATATCATCAGACACCTTGGGTGTGTGTGTGTGGGGGGGGGGGTTTGATGCCCTGGGATGAGAAGCAGCTCCCAGGTGTCAACTTGCTGCCACCCCTGACTCACACACACAGGTTTTTACACACATCAGATGTAAATGAAGTGCTGATATAGTGACAACACGTGATGGCACGCTGCTTAGCTGAAGGAATTCATCAAGAGAATCATGACTTTTGTTACCATGGTAACTTACCGCATGCATCCCATCACCCGTATGGTACCTGAATGTGTGAACACAAGAACTAATCTTTTTCTTTTTCTTCACAGACGAGCTGAACTACAGGTGTGAAAGAGCTGGTGTTTCAGCCGTATTCTAATTATTTATCATTCCAATAAATATTCTGTGAGTCTTCCACCCCGTAGTCACACTACAAAAGAGTCTAGAATCCAAAGATGTATGAAAACCATTCCCACAGCTATTAAAGCTTTCTTTTGATATTGTTTTTAGATTGTGAGCACATCTTTCATTACCTTTTCAATTACCACATTGTTTTCAAGGCAGTTAATTAAACAGACAGCTGTTAAGGAGCAGACAGTATCTTCTACCCGAGCAGCAGTGAGATGTTTCCTCTGCGTGGAGAGAGCTTCACAGGAACATCTTGGCAAATGTGCACGTGTGTCTGTCCGCTTTCATCGTTCAGTAAAGACATTCGTCAGTCTCCTTTGTGCTTTCAGACGGCAAGCTGCAGACGACCTCCGCTTGTGCGCGATGCAGAGGCGTTACTGAAAACATGTCAGATCAATGAGCCTGTCAGACCTCTGATAGTTTATGAACTCAAGCGTCTACACACCCGGTCATTACACCGACAAAATGGTGATAATGTCACTGATACAACTGACCAATATAAGCACTTGTGGATTTAAATGGAAAATTAATGGACAGGAACACATTACAGTAATAATTGTGTCAGATACGGCGTCATTAATTAATTTCTCCGCTAGCTCATGGTGTTCTGGGTCATCCGGGACTCATAGAAATTGATTTACTTTTAAGGGTGGAGAAAAATAATTGACTCTTTATCATTTATAGAGGGATAAACGTAAGGATTTGATATAGTTTAATAAAAGAGGTTGTACTTGTTAAGGGTAATTATATCCTAAAAGATTGAGAATTAAAAATATATGGTATGTAGTCTGAAATTGATGATTCATCAATTATTAATCATTCATTCGCCCTGATAAGTGTACATGTGTATTTTACATGTGACATTGCATTGGTTGCTGCTGCTTCTGAGCCGTTCTTTTTCTCCTCATGACGTCCTCTCTTCTGCTCAAACCGACTTTCCTGGATGTGATGTGTTGACAACTTCGATGGACCATCATTCAGAAAATGAAATTAACTGCATTCAATATCAACAATGTTTTGGGAAACAGTGGCAGTAACTGGCATGTTTGTTGTGTTTTCATGCATTACGATCCTCTGATGAGTTTGGAGCCAGTGAAACTTGTGAAACTGTTTCTCTCTCCCCTCTATCACCACTTATTGTAACCTGCAGAACTTACTGTGAATTTACTGTGAGAACATGAATATGAATAGATTGTCTTCAGCAGCCAACTGACCTACAGAGCATAGAGGAAATCCATATTATATCATTATTATATCATTATGTTGACAAGTGTTGTGCAGTAGCAATTTTGAAAATACCCCACTCAATTTACTTGACAAAATACCTTCTAAAATACAGATGATATTTCTGAAATAGACTGAGGGATGTTGTAAGGCCACCGAGGACACAGAAAGCCTTTAGTTTCACATGCAGATTAGAGGAGCGCAGCCCCGAGGCACTATACTGAGAAGCTGTTGCAGTACTGGAACAGACGTGCGAGCAGAAATAGCAGGGCCACAGTAGTTACATTAATGTCCTGGTAAACACGTAGGGTCAACGGCTTTCCATTTATAGCAGAGAGCTGAATGAGGAGAGAGATGCATTTGGTCATGTGAAGTTGGGTCGTGACTGTAGCGACTGTGAACACCTGTGAGCGTGATCCGCATTTCATCACGTTCATGGATTTAGAGTCACCTCGATGATGACGTTTGTTTGTTTGCAGCAGGATACACCCTGGTCGAAGGGCCGACTTGTAAAGACAGACAACCATTTGTGCACACATTCATGAGTAGACGGTTAACCTTCGCATGCTTTTGTGGGAGGAAAGCCGGAGTACCCAGAGAGAACCCACACAGACACGGGGAGCGCATGCAGACTCCACACAGTGTGTTCTGGTCTGGTGTCACAGCAGAGGTAGTGACAAAGTTTGTTACATGTGCGACTGATCAGCCAGGGATTTAAAAAAAAAAGAAAGAAAATCTGAAAATGAAGACATGTTTTAGCTAATAGGAAAGATGTCAGCACGTCACAGGTGGCTTGTCACATGCTGGGGAGGTATTATTCCGCTTCAAACCACAGTTTGCCTCTACATCAATTTAGTGAGATTCGTGTTCATTTCAATCTTAAAATGAACGTGTTTAACCTCTTTGACGTTAAAAGTGGTCACATACTTTGGGCCAGACTGTGTCTGCACCTCCACTCCATAAGACTGAGATGATTCTTAGATGTTGCCAGATCGTTGGATTCAGGCTTTACGTGGATTCAAGCGCTCTCTGGACTGACCACACATCCGTTCAGTGTTTCACTGTGATCACAACAGGAATTTAACATGATACCTTCCCTGTTGTCTGTGTCTGCCACAGAGCCAGCTGCTCTCCTGCCTGTTAATAATTGGACGCTAACAGATATTCACAACATCAGCACAGGAAGCTGTCAATCGGCTGTCGCTTCTGTAGCCCACCTCTTGTCACTTCCTGTCGTCATAAACCTCACTTTCTGTCAACAGCCTGTCTGAACAAGAAGACAGAACGGCTGCTGAGAATAGAAGGTCCGCCGACACACTGTATCTGAGTCAGTGGATGTGTGGAACGGGTGGCGGGAGGGACGACGCAGTCGACGGGGAGCAGCTGGACGCGCCACATGATAACACAATCACCATTCATCATCTATCTACATGCACAAGTAGTCTACTTATATACTTGCATATACTGGGGATGCAAGGGTACACTTTCAATATCGTAATATAAAACTACTCATAATTGGAAAAAATGATGAGTAGTTTTATATTATATATAGTATTATATAAATGTAACACCCTTCCATGGGAAACAGAGCCGTACCCAATAAAAAATAAATCTCATATAGTGGAAAAACCTGCAGCACAAAGTCTTTGATTTATCAGTCATGTTAACTGTCAGGAAGTCCAAACATCAGTGGAGAGGGCACTCGGTTCATCTTCAGTATCCCCCTACATACTTCATAAAGTTCTGGAAGGGACGGTACATGATGGCGATGTTCAGTTGGTTTCATCATGTGGTGAAACCCGGTGCCCTCAGCTCATGAATATGGCTGCAGGTCTCTGTCACTGCTTTCGGAATCACGTTAGTGTTTTTCTGAAGGGGTTCCATACACTCACAATGTTTGTTTGCTCTCCACTTTCTCTAGTTTCCAGCATTTACATGCAAAGCGCTCATTGCTCAATCCAGGGACTTCTGATTGGCCCTGAGACATCATGAACACAGACTGGCACTGGGCCTGAACAGAGCTCTTTATTGAACCGTTCAATAAAATACTGTCGCATCCTATGGCATATACTCTATATATGGAAGTTTATCAGTTTTTTTTCTTGGAAAATATTGTAGCGGGTGTGCAGGCGTGCCACCAATCAAAATGTTTCTATGACCAAATGAAAGAATGAATTGGATGGATTCAGTCATGATCACACACTGTTCCCTGCTGATCCTTTGGAAGTGCTTTCTGTCCAGAGTTAAGTGGCTGACGTTGACCCGATCAGTTCCCAACTACTGTACATGTGCAGAACTGTGACTTCTCATACATTAACTGTAGTGACCATGACACACACACACACACACACACACACACACACACACACACCAACAAACAAGTCTCTCAGCTCACAACTGATTAGACAGACAGTCTTTGATGATGGAGTGTGTGTGTGTGTGTGTCCACCTGACCCTCAACAACAACAAAGAAGGAGGTTTCACGTCAGACTGCACATGAAATGGCTTTACTTTCATCGTATAAACTGAAAATTCACATATGTTTTTTCTTTTTTTTTATATGAAAGTCCAGACAATCCGGTGAACAGCTGTTGAAACTGTTCCAGTGTTTGTGTTGCCAGATAGGATGACTAATCCACCACAGCAGATGGCCAGAGGATGTGTGTACTTGTACTGTACATATGTGTTCATCCTGCTTCTCTAAATCACAAAGCACTGACACTGGCACTGACTGACGACAGCATCTCGAATCAGCTCTAAAATATTCTACTTGAGTGAGACGAGTGATCCGCTGTTTGTCTCCAAAACCAAGAAGAGTCCAAACATTTATTCACTCGCTCAGCTGCTGATGTGGGAAACAAACATCCCAAATCTACCTGTCATGATTTCTTCACACCCTCAGTCTCCCTCGCATCAGTGTCTCCTGCTGTCTCTACTGGACATGACAGGAAGGTCTTTAGTCTGTTTATTCACAATCAGAAGTACAAAGAAACTGAATCCTCTGCAGTATCCTCTGTAGTACAGTGTAGTCTCTGTAGTCGTTCCATAACCAACAATCCGATGTGCGTACTGAAGAGAACTAATGACAAAAGTGCAACAGAAGCAGATGTGTTCATGCACTGAAGCGTTGTTTGTCCAGATGTTTTCCAGCTGAGAGAATCTGTCCAAACATATATTTTCTGCATCGTTATCTGTTAAGTGTTATTCTAGGAATTACTTTTCCATTTAAACCATTTTCAACATTTTGTGTGAGGGGAAAAAGGGGAAAAAAACAATGATGAGTAACAAACTGTCAGGTGGACGGAGCATTAAGTTCAAAGAGGGAATGAACATCACACACACACATCTCAAAGGACAACACAGATTCAGCTTACCATTATAAACCAAGACCGATCAAACTCATTCAAATCCACCAATTCCTTGAAGCGGGTCCAGACAATTATAGGCTCAGTGTGTCTCTTCTCTCCCATCAGAGCCGCAGTCGATCAGGCGATCAATATCTACCTGATTAAATATTCTCTGTGTGTGTGTGTGTGTGTGTGTGTGTGTGTGTGTACGGGTGTGTCAGGTATAACAGATGCAGTGACATAAGCCCGTTTACCGATTCTGGGGAAATCATGTGTCCCCCAGGCTGAACACTTCCTCGTGTTGGGCCAAGGATGTGTGTGTGTGTGTGTGTGTGTGTGTGTGTGTGTGACATGGTGTTGGGTCAACAACAGACAACAGCTGAAGTTTCACATTTACCTACCTCAAGTCACCTAACTAAACTTGAACCCACGTCCCAGTGTCCTGTCAAAGTGTTGGACTGACAGAAGTGTAACGTCACAGGACGTTTTATTCCTTGTGTTTGTGATTGTTGTCAGTCATCGAGGTCAAAGATGTTTCTCCACTCATCTGAGAAGCTTCCTGCGAGCTGACTGGTAGGTTCACTCATTTGAACAAAAATCACCTCGTCAACTCTCTCTCAAACCATCCAGGACAAGAACATTGTCTTGGTGGAAGGAGTGACCCCTGTGCTTCCTAGGTGGACTACAGAGTCTACAGCTGTCCTGTGTTGGGCCATGCACCATTTTATTCGTTCCTCAGTGTTGTAAGTAATGTGGTGTTCAGTGGTTTATAGTGAGCGACGTTCTCTGGTCGACATGCGTGAGGGCTGGGACATTAGTTTGTTATTCAGCCCATACAGACGGCTCCTGTTTTTGTTCACCTGGTTCAGCTTCACTCCCGCTGTGCAGAGTTCTCCCGCTGCTCCCTGTGCTGCCCTGCAGCTACGGGAAGAACTCCCTCATGCAGTCCTGTGTGGTCCACTGATTTGAATGTGTTATTTCAGATTGTAGAACTATATGACTATTTTACACAACAAATATATGCTTTTTCAGTGGTCTCAGTGTACAATCCACTCATCTGATTATTGATAGCGTTGAATGACCTCAGATTTACGCTTCCATGCATCAAGTATGATTTACAAACTTCAAAATGTCTCATCTTATTGTAACTGTATGGGCACAATTGAATACAGACTTATTACGCCTTCATGACCTTTCACCTTGTGCACCACTACAATCATCTGCAGGTTAAATATACTTGGTAACATCACCTTCCAAACCAGCTGATACAATATTAGTTCATGTTAGAAATTTTATGTTGAACTACACCATTTGTCCTCCGTCTGCTACTACTACTACTACTACTACTACTACTACTACTACTAGTAGTAGTTTCATGTTTAGGAACAGACTTATTATCTGGTTAACTAACTCATTTGAAACTAAAGCAAAAAAGACACAGGCTTGCCAGTTGTATTTTAGTGTTGTGACTTTACGTATAATTTCCAGTGCACGTCCTCCGGCTTTGTCACATCCACTGTGGCACAAAGAATATAATGAAGATGACAGCAGATGGACTTCACATCCACCCAACCTAACATTTGTGGTCATTCCTTCTTATTCCTCAGTCGCTCTGCTTTGC
>CAAKHB010007182.1:56000-66746 GCA_901007665.1 Aeoliscus strigatus | reverse complement strand
CACCTCCCCCCTTCTGTCTGTATCCCAGCAGAACTGTAAGAAGTACACTGTGCTCCCTATGCATGATAAATGAGATGGATTTCCCCGAGCAATGTGAAATTCAAGTTGCACCAAAACACTCCAGAGTGAAACCGAGTGGACGAAGGACTTATGTAACACGGAGGGAGATGTGTGTTTCAGCTGGCTGAATGAAGCTTGTGAATCATAACGACAAACAAAAAATATGCATTTTTGCTGGCCAATATAATTGTCGGCACATTTGAAATCTAATATAGAGTATTATGTCAGTATTATCGTTATTTATTCAGCCCCAAACATCAGAATCCACCTGCAGGTGGTTCCTCACCCCTGATGCAAACTGGACCTGGAGGCAAAAATAGGTTCCATATTAATATTTGTCTCAAGTCACATTAATGTGTTACAGTCACGCAACAGTGTCGCGTGTGTGCATGTGAACTGAAATGTGTCCATGCCTTATGCATGCTTTCAAGTTCTGTCCGTTCTCTCACAGCTTCAGTCGTAGGCGCTTCAACGTCGGAACAAGTCAGGTTGTCACCAAGTCATGTCCAGGACGAAAACTCAGTTTGGAGCTGTGCTTCAGCATGTGTGTATCAGTATGCTGATGCTAACATTAGCATGCTAACAGTTCTTTCGTCGTTTTGCCAGTAACGCGGTGACGCTGCGTTTGCTGCTCGCGTTGTTTGACACTCCAACAATGAGGTGGGGTTTGACTGATACAGCTTGTGAAAGAAATGTTGGAATGATGCTGTATTGTCAGACGTACTGCAGTCGAGTCTGAAGTAGGAATAGAAAGGGAACAAAAGTTTGACATTTGTCTCAGTGTCAAAGAAAGGTGTTAATCACTGCCGGAGCCTCGGAGGCCTGACACTGTTTGCTCATGCGTGGCGTTTGAGCTGGAGCCGGAGAGAGCTGTGACAGGATGGAGAGCAAATGAGAGAGAACGGGAAGAGTCGCACGCGGGAGCAGTGAAGGGTGTTGAGAAGAGAAAGTGCATTAACAGAAGAATCAGTGGGAGTGAGAGTGACAAGCCAAAGACGGCCGGTCTCGATCAAGTCCTCTTATATAACGGCTCACCAATGGGCCAGTTTGCTGAACGTCTTTCCTCCACAGCGCTCTCTCTACTCCTCTGTGACATTATTGCACTCTTTCACATTATTATCTCCTCGTCCTTCTCCTCTCCTTCTACAAGCCCCCCCCCACTCGGGCATGCTGCAGGGTGGGGAGTGAATATGATGCCTAGTGGAAAGATCTGTAGTGAGTGATTGTGACGTTATGTAATTTGGGGTTCAGTGACCTCAGACAGTGCAGAGATGCAGGGTGAGACAGCAGGAGTGAGGAAGAAGCGCAGTGAGGAGAAAGACATCAGAGTGCTCTTTCCCACCGGCGGCGATCCCTATTAATATTTATGTAACGCTCTTTTTCCTCGGGCAAGTGGCTTTGGGGGGGGGGGTCGTCCTCTGTCAATTCTTCGTTATTCCATTCAGAGTTTGATGCATGCACGTTCTCTTGCATTGCAACCCATCGTTGTTGTGATAAGAGTGTGGGAGATAAACCTAAAAAGTGCAGAGAAATAATTTACCAAAATTAGTTTGCGAGTATTTGACGTATCAAATTCACCCCTTTATTCATGAGCTGTGCAGAACTTGCCGTAAGTGAATTTAAGTGAAACAATTTCTTGCTAGGTTTAAAAAAAATAATTGTTCATTGAAATGCTTTTATTTTGAATTTTTTTTCATTTCAGAAAAGTGTTTTCAAAGAAAAACGATCACATTGTTGTTATGTTTAAAAGTTCAATTCAGTGTTCAAGTTCAATAAAAAAGGTGTATTGTTTGTGGTTTATTATGATTGTGTTATCTTCTTACTTTTAATTTTTATAGACTCATTGTTAGACTTATCATGGCACTGAACCCTCACTCACAGGACTCTGTTGGCTGCTGTCGTGTTATACTGATTAACTCTGTGTGTGGTCTGACGTCCCTGAGCTGTCTGCCGTCTCCGTCATCCTTCTCTGACTCTGCTGTGTGTGACCACATGAAAATCTATCAGACTGATACCGGGTGTTAAGCCCCGACCTTCAATTTTTGCTGAATCAGCAGCCAGTCGTTTTCTCTCCAGCTCAACAACCTGGCCGCGTGCTTCAGTTTTATGCTGAAACAGCATGTGAGTGTGCTTTAGTCCTTGAAGGAGAGGGGTGGGGTGGGGTGTGAGGTTTTAGTTTTAAAGATCCTGAAATGACCACAAAGTGAGATTCCAAGGAAGAATAACTTTGTGATCTATAGTGATCAAGCAGCTGCAACAAGCACCACATCATGCATCATATCAAACAGCATATGCATCATTTTATTATAACGATTGATTATTATACACGTTCATTTCTGTTTCATATGTAAATCCATCCTCATGTTACATGTGTCATCTTCAGTTGTCAGTTTCAGGTGGTTTGAGATGAAACTTGGCGAAGACGTGCTGAGCGACGATGGCGGGAGGAGGGAAAGTATTTTTGGTGCAGATTTACAGTAGAATCATCTACATGTCTTTCCTTCAACATTACATTTTCATTATGATATGAAACTGTCACACATATTCCTCATCATGTTGGAAATGAGTCCAGAAAAGACCCTTCAGTTGCTGATGAAACGTGCTCAGAGGAGCTGGATGTTGTCGGTGGAGGTTTTACTTCTCCTTCTACACTTTGATGGATGAACGCGATGTCGTCGTGCTTCAAACGCCGATGCGTCACATGAAACAGGACAAATAGCGCTCCATGTTGAATCACAGTGCTGTGAGCCCCTGTGAGCACCAGTCCCCCAGTGCTGTATTTTATTCCCAGCATGCATTCACATCGACCTGTGCCAGCGTAAATAAAAATGTCTTCATTTACATTTTTTGAAATCTCTTCTGGCCACTGTTTTTGGCTCGCTGTGCGCCTGCTGGCAGGTGGGCTGTCTCATGTCTCTGCGCGTCTTCTGATGGTGTTTTACAAAGTCGGGACACAATCTGGTGTTTTGGTCTTCACTGGCACGTTTGGGTTTGACCCAGACTGAACGTTAAAATAAAACAAATGGTGCAAATCGCAATGACCGCCTCAAGTAAGGGTAAGAACGATGTGAGTCCTTCTGAAACGTGTGTGTGTGTGTGTGTGAGTGTGTTGATTTCAGGACAAACGTGAGGCTGTCAGACATCTGTGAAAAGGACATCAACGTCTCTGGAGCTCAGTAGGTGGACAGAACGCTCACAGCAGTAATTACACTGTCTGTGGCCGAATGGTTCTTACTTGTTAGCACTATTGTTGACCGTGTGTGTGTGTGTGTGTGTGTGTGTGCGTGTGTGTGCTAGTGCTCTGAGGACCAAGAATCCTGATGAGGACATTTTAGGAAAGTGGGGACATTATGTCTTTTTCCTCAGACCCACTTACACCTTTGATGGTGAAGATGTGTGTGAGTGTGTGTGTGATGTGTGTGTGTGTGTGTGTGCGTGCGTGTGCTGTTATTTTTTACTCTCTCAAACAGACTTCCTGGCTGTAGCGCGCCGCCACCTGCTGCTGTGATAGATCAACGAGCAGCGGAGCCAGAGAGGGAGTTTGATCACATTAAAGGCTCATTACTTTGGGTTTGCATGATAAGCCATGATAATTGTTGCCACTGGCAGTGTGGTGGTCGACTGTTTATTTGGGACGTCGTCGCTCTAGATGTGAGTTGTCCCGCTCACTGTCGTGTGACGTGTCCGCTGAACCACTGAACCACTGATGCTGATCACACTGTACAGCGTGTTTTCCACCTGAAACCGTTCACTGTAGACAAGAAAAGAAGATGATGTTAACATTTATTCATCCCTTTGAGCCTGAACACAGAATCACTTGTTCACGCTGATTTCCAGAGGGAACAAAGAAAACCACATGTCGTCGATCGATGGCCGGCAGGCAGGAAACCGACATGCATGTGTATTTGTCTGACCTCTGAATGAGGCGGAGGGGGAAACGCACAGCATGGCTCTTAATGTGAATACGCCATGGCTCGACATCAGCGCAATCAGAGTGGTGCTCAGAGGTCGAGCTCGAGTGGGCTCTCTGAAGCCGCCGCGCTTTCCATCCAACAGAGAGAGACATTTAATGTTCCTGTCAACCCCCTCTCGTCTTTGTTTGCTGCTCTTACCTCAAATTGCAATTTCTGGAAATCTAATTGTTTATCTGTGCGACAATCTGCTTCCTCCGTTGTCTGTCTGAATGTCATGAACTCGCTCTGTCTCTCGCTCACTGCGGCGTTCCACGGAGATACGCTGTCGTTACACAAGGAGGGGGGAGGGAACGTCCATAATTCTCCCTCTTTTTACCACACTTGTTTGTCCTTGCGCGTCGCTGGTGATTACTTTCACCTTGCACTCGTCTGTCGCCGCCGGTTATACAATATGTGTTTAGCATGACTTTCAAGACTTTACAACCAGCCGACATCTTCCAGCCGTCCGTCCACCCAACAGCTGGCGCATAGGGGACACGTTACAATTATTTATGGGCTTGGAGAAGAAAAGCTTCCCACACGCTTGTGTAACGTCCACACACCTGGTTTTTACACAGAGGGTCCGCTGTCACTGTATTTATGTGCGTTAAAGAGACAAATAACATTCAACCGACTGAAAGTGTAAAAAAATAACACATATACTGGAAGCAGGGGTTTCAAACTGGAGGCAAATGGCTGACGGACCTCAGCCAATTGATGTGGACTCATTGAAGACGTTTTCTAGTTTGCGGTCTTCATTTCACACACCAGAGCTTTCTTGTGTGCATCCATATTTCTCCTTGCTGCGTGGGATGAGCATAAAAAGCAAAATTTCATGGTGCTGAAAGGCAAAAATGTAATGTCCTCGTACGTGTACGCAGGGTCTCAGGAGGATAAAACAACTGATCAGACGGCTGCGTTGTCATTTAATTGAATCCGTCTGTGCATAATCAGAGCAAGAAGAACATTCAGAATCATTGTGTACTATAAGAATGAGATTATTATCGTTTCCAGCTGGAGAAACATTCAATGAGCAAAATAAAATGACAAAAATAAACCAGCCTTTGATGGATTCATTTCATGGATTTGTTCAACAATGAGCCGTCAAGAACACATTTTCTGAGTCAGTAATTCATTATTATTTAGTCTGTTTTCCCTGATCATTCATTCCGACAGATTGCCGGCTGGTGTGGGGTTTGAGCGTGGGTCAGTGTGTGAGTGTACGAGTACGTGAGCATGTCATGTATGTCGCAGGTGCCTCCTCTGCCCGGCCTGCGACTTTGTCATTGCAACGGAAACATCATGCCACCGTCCAGCAGCTGTTCGCTCAAAAACATTCTGCCGTCGAAATTCCAGCTGGGTCTTTCCTCTGTACGGTTCTCATCGAAGTTCCAGCCTGAGCCTGTTTACGGGTGACACAGGCGCTCTGCATGTTTTCCACCGCGCCATCACATTTCCCCTCTGCTCTTTATTCTTGGCGTTTTGTAGCCGGTCGTAGAATCCACATCCGAGGCGGACCTTGTCTTTTTTTTTCCATTAGCTTAGCAAAGCTATCCCTGGTCTGAGGTCTGTGTGTGTGTGTGTGTGTGTGTGTGTGTGTGTGTGTGGTTGCTGAGCCCGATGTGACCCTCTCACAGGGCATTCCAGCAGAGTGTAAGTCACCATCAGGGCCGTATCGGTTTCTCCGGCAGTCGGAAAGCTCTGTCCCGGGGCATCTCTCACTCCATCATGTTTGTTTTTTTTTAAATGTATGGAAAATTGCCATGTGACACACCCCCCCCCCACATACACACACACACACACTCCAGCCTGAAATGACACAGTCTTCAGTCCGAGTGTGGCGGCTGGTGATGAGTGAAACTTAGTGAGTGTTGACTAATGTGTCACGGGGGGGGGGCGTGGGACAGGGTCGCCTGTCCGCCCGCTGCAGCTGAGGTTACTGTTGTCGCTCCTGATGGTCCTGGACTAAGATTAGGACTTGGTCACTGTTCTGCAGACAGCTCGTAATCCCCTCAGCTTTCCTTTCGTTGCCCGTCCCCAAGGGTCACGAACATGCAATGTGAACAGCGACCCTCGTATTTTCCCATCTGTGCTTATAATAATTCTACTGCTATAAAATCCTACATGTTGGTGGCATGTCCAAAGTAATCTGTATTTACAGTATAAACTAAACTATATAAACTAAGCTATAAACTTACTTAAGATTGGAAACTTTAAAAACATAAAATTAAACTACAATAACAAAAGCAGAAATAACAATAATAATAATAATAATAATAATAATAATAATAATAATAATAATAATAATAATGAATATAATATTAAAATACTAATACTAAATAAAACCACTTACTTCTAAAAATGGAAAATGAAACCAATTATTTTATGTATTCAGAAAGGAGTGGGAAGACGTAAGAAAGATAGAAAGCGAAAGATAAAAATAGAAATGCATTGCAAATTCATTGCAAAGTGCTTCAGTCATCCATAAGTACATGAAAAGAGAAATGTGATTCAAGCATTTGAACACACGTGGATTATTTGTCTCCTGCTTGTCTTCCAGTACCGGATCGGCCAGCTGTATATGATAAGCAAACACAGCCATGAACAGAGCGAACGAGGGGAGGGGGTGGAGGTGGTTCAGAATGAGCCCTACGAGGACCCGGAGCACGGATCAGGACAGTTCACTGAGAAACGAATCTACCTCAACAAGTGAGTGTCTTCCTGTCTCTCTTTTAGCCAGAGATGAAGCTTCATTCAGTCACATGATCTGCACTCAGTCAATCAGCAGTCTCCGTTCATTCAGAGAGATTTGACAGAGGAAAAAATGATGATATGGAATTTCAGCTTGTCAGCATCTGTAGGCTTATTGGAATGAAGAGCTTAGTATAAATAGTCACATTTATAGGCTTTGCAAGCGTCACTAAGCACGGCTGCATAGTTCCAGCAGGGATCCAGTCCCTGTTCATCAGCTGGCTCGGTGCTACATCAACTGGATGAGTGTGAAGCTGAGTGTTTGATATTTATTTGTTGGTATTTTGTTGTTTTTTTTTTGCGTTAAGCCGATTACAATTAGTCGCCGGAGGTCTCCTCACCCTGTAGCGAGCGTGGCCTCTCATCACACAGTTGTTTAACACACCAAAGAATGGTGTGATTCCACCGGACGTCTGTGTTCACCTCATCGATATTCCCCTATTGGATCTACAATGACTGCAGAGGATCAATCCCATATCAGCACAGCTCAATTTAACCCTTTCAGCTGGATGTCACGTAGCGTTGCTTCGTACGTTAGTCACATTCTGAACGGTGTCACGTTCCCGTTATGTGGCAGTTGTCCAAACAGGCTGAATTCACACCCTTGTCTGGCTGCAACGCAGCTCTAAGCTGAAAACTGACAAATCCAATCAAAGCGCTGTGGGACTTACATATTCGTATTCGATGGTAGAGGAGTACCGGATCGCTCTCAGAGAAGGGTTGACATGATTCATATTTCAGAAGACGTCAGCCTGCTTTACTCTTATCACAACATGTGGAAACACCAGAGCAGCAGCCAGAAACACTCTGAAAGCAAAACTGGGAGACAGATGGTCAAAGTTAAGATCTCCATGTTCTTTGATTATGATCGGAGCAGACGGTCAGATAGGACTCTTCATCCCCCACTATCTCATTATCACGTTCTCACTGCAAGTTACAGCAATAAAACAGAATCATCAGGTAACAGGTAGACAGAGGGAATTGTGTTAGTTATAGCAGCTCCGATCAAGAAGGAAAATATGACCGTGGAATACGGAGCAATTACATTAATTTTATCAAAAATTAATAACAAACACACAAACACGCACAGGTGATGTACAAGTAATGATATAAGAAATAGAATTGTCCACATCTAAATCAAATACATCTGGAAATATAGATCTATCCAGTGACACGTCATTTGGACCCTGTACGCAACCGTAATGAAATAATGGAGACGTAAATGTACGTCTGTAAGCAGACTTTCAGCTTTGATTTATTTACATCTAAATTGGAGAAAAGGGTTTAAGAATTGCATTGTGGTTTTCCCACAGCCCCCCCCCCCAAAAAAAAAAGTATGTGGTGGGAACGACAAGAATGTGTTTGTCAGCGGCAGAGGAAGGTTGTGTCCATTTGTGTGGGCAGAGAAAGATCAGGTTCATTGTGTTGGTTTTATAACTAACGTTTATGATAACGTCATATCCACGTCCTAACGTGGACTCATGTAATCCTCCTAAACGTCCAATCTGGATGAGATGTGGGCTGCTCCAGTCAATCTGACCATCAGATGCCTCATGAGGCGTCTACAACAACAACAACAACAACTATCACCATCAGCAGCTACTTCTCTGTACTTTCCCTTTCTGCGTCTGTCACGTCTGTCAGGCTCAGAGGAAAGTCCACCACAGGGTGTAGGCTATAATCAGTGTAATCGACTTCATCGGGGCCGTCACGGCTGCCGTGCACGTCCCCCATGACACAGCTGGGTGCCCGTTATTGTCTATTCTGGGGGACAGAGGAAGGAAGCCAGTGGTGGAAGTGTGGGGGGGGGGGGCTGATCCCTTCCCCTCTCTCACTCTCTGTGGGTTTCAGCAAGCTGCCGAGTTGGGCCCGAGCAGTCGTCCCCAAGATCTTCTATGTGACGGAGAAGGCCTGGAACTATTACCCTTACACCATCACAGGTAACGCGCCAGCGCTGCATCTACGGCGACACCTGTTGTTCACAACATCATATACAACTGCAGCATGTCTTGTCTCGTCACACACACCGTTTGGACCCCCGACCAACAGGGTCTCCTGGCAGTCAACCGTTACATGGGATCGCCGTCTGACAGTCGCGGTTGCGAATGACCGATTCAGCCCAATTAAGCAATATTTACACAGATTTGTCAAATTATTCAGAAGCAGTATTTGCTGAAGTATGTCGTGATTCCTGAAAATAGCGGCATCTGATTTGCATTTTAATGAACCGCTTTCATTTGCATCTTCAATCTCCATTTGAAAAGCCTGTGTGATGTACTGAATAAAACCGGACAACACCTGATTCTTCACTGACTAATTTACTGTGTTATATGATAATGTGACACACTCCACACACCTAAAGCTTCAGGTGTCTTTTAATCATCAGTCCACGCCAGACTGCAATATCCTCCAGGTTGGAAGGTTAGACAAACAAAGATAGCGTCAGTATTCACAAATGTCCCGGAGCTTAATTAATGTTTCAGCCTTTAAAGGAGCAGTTTGCAGAATTCAACATTTTCATGTAATATTCACAAATACATGTGTATACAGTCACCTGAGACTAGACATGTTTATGTTTTCATGAGTTTTAAGTGACTTATTCATGTCACTGCTGCTGTTTCCTCCCTCAGCCTAGAATGGACAAACCAAACACAGCAGAACAGGATTTCATAGATTTCTCACTTGCACATAGATAAATGCATGAAACTGTTTCTTCATACAGTAAAAGTTACTATTTTAGGAGTGAACATCTGAAGACCACACAGGTCGACCTGTAGTTGTGACGACAATATCATCACTGAAAGCAACTAACTCCTTCTTCTTAAAAGTACCATACATAAGGGTTCAAAAAGGTAAAGCCGTTAATGTACTTTACTCCAAAATTCTTGTATGTAGTTGTGTGAGTGTGAGATCTGAAACATACAAAGTGTTCAGCTGTGTGCGGATTAATGGTTCCTCTTCCATTCTGACCTGAAACGTTGTTTTTCTCTCCCACTCATCCGCTCCCTCTCATGTTTTCCTCCTTTGTTTCCTGTCACACACTTCTCTGTCATTTCTGTCCATTTCACTGATGCCTCGCTGGGAATATGGTCAGAATACACGGTGAGTAGTTTCAGTGTGTCTGCATCTCTCCCTCTCTCTCTCCCTCTCTCTCTCTCTCACACACTCTACCGTTAGGGTTAGTAGCGACCAGATGCAAAATGTGCATGTCCGGTGTCGTACATCATGAATTTGAGAACGAGCGTATTTGTTTCGTAGCATAGTACACCTGTGATTATTGTGCGCTGGCGCCACTTCATTCACAGTGTGTATCAGTCTGTGCATCATTAGCTCTGAAATAACTTTCCTAATATGTCTGTGGTGTCAACAGCTAGTGTCCGATCTTCCTGATTATGCAAAACCAAACACGATGTTCACGTTATTATTTGTGCTTTAGAGTAAAAGAGGCAAGGTGGGGGTATGCTACAAATGTCCCCCAGCAGGCTGACTGCTCAGCTGCAACTTTGTGAAATATGTCAATTAGCTCCAAGGCCAGTTCATCCACTTCTTTTATACAGTCTATGATTGACTTGCAAGAGCCTGTGTCTCACTTCACCCCAACAGCACCGGCTCCTCTGCTGCAGTCCACCTGTAAATAGCAACCAGTCAAGGAAATTTCCCTATGAAACATAACGAAGCCCCGCGGGAGGTCGGCGCTTTGACCGGTTAATGGACCGTTGGTGACTAAAGGCACAAAAACATTGAAGAGGCCGTTAACAGGGTGGATGAGGTGACGTGAGATTCACTGAAAACTGTTTTCATGACACTGACGAGTAGTCAAGTGTCTATTTTAACTTCTCTGGCACTCGGTCTGTGGGTCTGAGGAGGTGATGATCAATTCACTGAGTCTGCATAAGGTGGGAAACTTCAGGAGAAAGAGTCTGTCTCACACACACACACACACACACACACACACACACACACCTGGAAGCTCCCGACAGAG
>CAAKHB010007182.1:20522-55980 GCA_901007665.1 Aeoliscus strigatus | reverse complement strand
GTCTATTTTAACTTCTCTGGCACTCGGTCTGTGGGTCTGAGGAGGTGATGATCAATTCACTGAGTCTGCATAAGGTGGGAAATTTCAGGAGAAAGAGTCTGTCTCACACACACACACACACACACACACACACACACACACCTGGAAGCTCCCGACAGAGTGAGCGATCGAGTGTATTCTCCCCTGTGCTTCAGGATGCATCGATCCATTGTGTGTGTGTATATTTCCTGTCACAGATCAACACACACATTCACACACCAGCTTGTATATCAACAACTTATGTAACCAGCATTCCAACTGTGGCTTGTGTAATAATTTAAAGTGTTAATCTAATCAAAGAGCCGTGTTTAAGAGCTGACGAACCGCAGCGAGCGTTGCCAGAGGCAATAAATTTGGGTGTGTGAGTGCACGCTCATGACGAAATGCAGCAGTTTGTTGTATGAGCACACAGTGTGAGAAGATCACACACACACACACACACACATCATCATCAGATCTAATCCTGCAGTGTGTGTGATCTGTTCTCATGCTTGTGGGAAGTAATTTCTTTCTCCTTTGTCTTCTGTCCCATTCAGTGTTCTTTCCTGCCCAAGTTCTCCATCCACATAGAGTCCAAGTATGAGAACAACAATGGGAGCAATGATAACGTGAGTAGTCTGTCTGAGAGTCCAACTGAACCACGGCATTCACAACCTCATTTCCTCATTGACGTGGAATAAACCAAAAGAGTGTTTTTCCTACCTCGAAGCCCTTTACAATGTTCACATTCACACACTGACAACGCAGCATCAGGAGCGATCTGGGCTTCAGCGTCTTGCTCAAGGACTGTAGGACACTTCCACATGGACTCTGGAGGAGCTGGGGTTCAAACTAGGAACCATCCGATGACCGGACGAGCCACAGCCGCCCCTTTTATCGTCAATATCTTTCATGCATACGCAAACACAGAACCGACCCACAGTGACCCACGGTGTGTGCAAGCAGACGTTAAAGAATACACATGAAAAACAGCAGCAGTGAAAGATTTGACACCAGAACACAAACAAACAGTAAATATACACTGGCTGGACATCAATGTTTTTTTTTCTTCTCATATTCTATATGACATTTCACACATGGATTGGCCACCACAGACCTTAACCCCACTGAGAATCCTTGGGATGTGCTGGAGAAGACCTAGCGCAGTGGTCCTCATCTCCACTCATCCATGCAGGATCCAAAAATGAAGGCAACGCTGGGTGGAAATACATGTTGTGAAATTGCAGAAGCTTGTTGAAACGAAGCCGGAGCGATTGTGTGCCAAGGCGGTCCAACGAACTGTAGAGTGTGTGACCAGGTCATCAGTGGATGTAAAAGAGACAAACGTAAGGCACAGGGATGAAATGTCCATATTGTTAAGATCTGGGATTGCCAAGACATTGTCAGCCTCTAGTGAGTCACAGTAAACGGGTGAGGGGCGACTGGGACTATTTGGAGAGTCGAAGGACAACTGATGGACAGGTGGAGAAGGTCAGTGGCGTTCAGGTGAAATGTGGAGACTGGATCTGTGAGAAGAGGCTGAAGACGGAGGAACAAACTGAACAATATCAGTGAAAGGAGATTGCAGCTCTTGACGATTCTGTGTCAAGGAGAGATTTCCTACCAGATGAACACAATGTTCTCGTGACGCTCACAGTTGGACTGTCACGTTCTGTGTGTTCACATTCGTGCCTTTAGTTCTCTCCGTCACGACTGGATCCAAATTCTAAAAGCTGTTTAGTGTCACAAATACACTGCCTGTGTTTACACCTGCATCTGCTTTTTTAGTAGTAGTAGAAGTACTGCTTGATTGTTATTGTATTGCAGATTTACAAAGCAAATACACAGGATCTGTCATAATACTGCAAGAATGGGGAAAACACTCTGCGTTAATGAGAACTTTCTCTCCAGCTGTCTGTGGCTACTTCATTTACTTTGATGGACGAGTTTGAAGGTTACGCAATAGTGAAGCACAGCGAGATGCTGCAACGCCACCCAGTGGCGGAAGAAGGGAGTTGCAAATACGCGCCTGTCACAGATGGTCCTTGTTTCACATGGCATTGTAACAAGTGAAAGTGTTGGACACATTTGCTCCTCCAACACGCTCCCCAAACTGCTGACCTGTTCTTGTTTTTACAACCTTCTCATCTCGCTCACTCACTCACTCACTCACTCACCACCCTTTCCTCCTTCCTGTCCGTCTTCAGGTTTGAGGCATGTGAAAAGACTGACGATGTGAAAGGAGTTTATAACAGTGTGAGTGACACAGGGAGACGCCACCGACCGCACGACGAGTCGCTGACTCACTTTTGTTTTCTGCGTTGTTTGTGAAGGGGGACGCCATCTGTGCTTTCATTTTAAGAGCGGCAGGAAAACATCTACATGTCAACCCCCCTGTGACCCTGCGATACATTTCATCTTATTTCATTTGACACTTCCTGTGTGTGTGTGTGTGTAGATGCAACTTGCAGCAGGGGAAATCACAGCACATCCCACTACAACATTTGTTAATCCTCTGAAAGTGCAATATTGATTCTGCTGTCCTCCTTCATTAAACTCTGTCCGTCCCTCAGATCTTCGACAGCGAGCCCAAAGACGAGGGAACAGAGGTGTGTTTCGTGGACATCGCCTATGACGAGGTCCCGGAGCGCCACTACAAGGAGTCAGAGGTGAGGATGGTTCGATTAATGGACCTCAGCATGCTCTGTCGGTTTGTGAGGAAAATATGAGAATGATTATACAGATGGAGACAGTGGAGAGATGAAAGGAGTGGAAAAATGAAGAAGTGCACGGGGGAGGAGAGAGAACAAATGACAAATGAAGTGATTGGGTGCTCAGAATAGTGTGTTGTCTTTTCTCCAGCAGCTCATTTCTGACCGCCAGCTGGCTCCTGGGTGTGTGTGTGTGTGTGTGTGTGTGTGTGTGCGTAGGGGAGATGCATGTTTATATGTGGGAGGAAATGAGGAACATTGGCTGTGATGATTTGACATTTGAACGTGTGTGTGTGTGTGTGTGTGTGGTGTGTGTGTGTGTGTGTGTGTGTGTGTGTGTGTGTGTGTGTGTGTGTGTGTATAAGTGGAGGTGCACTGCGGCGCTGTCATGACCCTTCTCGATTATTAATAGCTCTGCTCTTTATGACCATCACACCATGATAGACAGGGACACACACACACACACACACACACTCACACACACATTCCGCCCACCAGGCTTTATGGTTGTCTGCTTTTATCCACGCAGATCTAAAAATAGCCCAGATGCCATCCAGAGGTAAAAGTTGACAGCTCGTGTAAATTTCATTCACCTTTAAGGCTGTTAACACGTAGTCACAGGTGGACGAGAACACGTAGTAGAGAACACATGCTAACAAACGTGTTAAAGAACAAGTATAAGGGACTCATGTTAACCAACACGTGCTAACAAACTCATGCTAACAAACAGGTGCTAAAGAACAGGCGGTAACGATGGTTGGTGTGGTACAGAACCACGTCTACTAGTATCCTGCATGAACGCTGACATCTGGACTCCAGTACAGTCTGTGACTCAAATAAAAGATACGTGCTGTCAATACCTTCATGTTTATTCTAATCATGGCAAAGGAGAGTTGGAGCGGTGGATGTTCTTTCCACATTCAGGTCGGATCAGTTCTCAGCGTCAGGAGAACATTGGAGAACAGCAGTCGGGGTCAATTCAAATCACTAATCTTAATTTGACTTGAAGGATATTTACTCGGTCGGAAAAAACAGATGCACTTTATGGTGAGCAGAGAGTTGCTTCAGCAGTTGCTGGAGACTTGGAATCACTTCAACTGAACTCACAACTACTTCAGTGTGGCGCTGGAGTGGTCACGTAGATTAGACCTGACAGGTGGAGAGCTCCCTCCAAAGAAGCACCCGTCTGCCAGCACCTGAAAGGCTCTGCTGCGCCCAGTGACTTCCTGGAGTGTTGCCGTCTCTGGAAGGTTACTAGGCAACCAGCAGAAGCTCAAAGATGTTACTGTACCTGGACATTGTACCTTATTTGCACCAGTATACGTCTTTATTATAAGGAACGTATAAATACTAAATGTGCTAGTAGGGTGATTTTGTTGGTGACAAAAATTAAAAATGACACACACTCTTAAAACAAAACAAAAAACAAAAGCTGCAGGTGCTCTGCCATAGTAAACAATGAAAAACCAATGAAAAACCAAAAACCAAACAATGAAAAAGCCAGAAACACACAGTGTCCTTCCTTAAAAGGTTTAATACTTCACTGGCTTGATTTGCCCGTACCAGTGAGGTACTAGAAAAGGAAGGACGCTGAGTGTCACTGGCTTTTCTCCTAGATTTGCTCTGCTGATGTGTCACTTCTCAGAATATAGGTGAATTAATTTTCAAAGCTACGATATATATCGTTCTGCATTTGGCTGTTCACTCTTTAATTCCCTGCGTTGTGGTCTTTTTCAAAATGTCAGTATCACAGTGAAATCGTATTGCAGATAAGTGAATGCTCCAATAAATTAGATATCAGATATGTTTTTCAAATTCACAAGAACCTCCTTTCATTTTGTCTAATTCCCCTTCATCTGCCAAGAAAACACATTTAACGCACCGGCAAATTCACCAGAGCTCTGCCGCCTTCGTGGCGTGTTCTCCCAGCAGGGATGGAGTGGGCTGTGCGTCACCCCTGCGCACAATCTGTCACGGTCCAACATGTGACCTTGAGACAAACGAGCACTATGGTCTAATTAGTCCTCGGGGAGCAGGAATAAATGTAGTTTAAGTTTGCAACCAGGGACCTCCTGGAGAGCAGGGTGGGGACTGAGAATGCAGGGGATGTTGTCTTACAGGTTGAGGAGGTGAAATCAGAGACGGTGTGTGTGTGTGTGTGTGTGTGTGTGTGTGTGTGTGTGTGTGTGTGTGTGTGTGTGTGTGTGTGTGTGTGTGTGTGTGTGTGTGTGTGAGCGTAAGAGAGAGAGAGAGAGAGAGAAGTGATTTTAAAAAAACAGTCCTCATCCACCATTCAAACACACTGAATGCTGCACACACACACGTGCACGCTCGCGTCACTCAGCCAACTAAATTTCCCGGTGCGTATGTGACGGGCACCGGTGTGTTAGTGCCATTGTGATTGTGTTCTGAGGGCCATGTGTGAAGGTTTTGGGTATTTGTGAAAGTCTCGAGGGTGCATGTGAGGGTTTTTGGTGTTAAAGTTTTCATGTGTGGATGCGGAGGTTGTTGGTGTTTGTTTAGAGTGTGCATGTGAAGGTTTTATGTGTGTTTGATAAACTTTCTGAAGTGTGTGTGTGTGCCTGTTTTCAGTGTGTTCCGTCCTGTCAAACTCCTGCTCTACATTTTCCCTGTGGTGTGTCCTGACCTTGTAGGACCTGCGACATTTTCAGTCCAAGAAGACCAACCGAGGCCTCCTGCCGGAGGGTTGGACCAACACCCAGGACCCCATCATGTGCTCCTACAAACTGGTCACCGTCAAGTTTGAAGTCTGGGGCCTGCAAACACGCGTGGAGCAGTTTGTGCACAAGGTCCGCGTTTTGTGTAAATAGCTGTCAGCTCCAGAGGTGTTGCATTTTCTGCTCCATGCACCACGACATCACACGGTCCATTATCGGCTTCTCCAACGTCTGCGCTGCAGCAGTTCCGCTCGCTTTCCCCCAGATCCATGTCACCCTACCCTCCACAGCATCTGTCCCCAGGGTGAACTGACCCTGTTTGGAAACAGCATGTACAATGGTTTTGCTACTACTGCCCTTATTAACCCTTTCATGTCCACCTCTGTAATTCCCGCCTTGTCTTTTTCCATTTGTCCTTCACCATCTTTTTTTTCTTCCCAATTTGTGCTCAGGTCATTCGGGACGTCCTGCTGTTAGGACACAAGCAGGCCTTTGCCTGGGTGGATGAGTGGATCGGTACGTACAGATGAAGAGATCGACCTCAGTGACCCGAACGACGTCAGAGCTGCGAGAAGCTGCAGACACAGTTACACGTAAAAACAGTCACGTAGAAGCAAGGGAGAAGGTCAGCGGTTCTAACCGCATCAAAGAACCTCCAAAAATAATGAAAAGTGTTGGTGAAGATGGTGCACATGACGCACACATCCCTTCATGTAGAATGGAGTTTACTAGTTTGTTTTTAGTGCTGGTGTGTGTGTGTACATAAGGATAACAACAAAAAATAGCTAAAAGAGCTGCTATCTAGCCACTTTTCCATGGTTTTCTTGATAATAACCAGAATCGATTACTTTCTTCGATCAATAGCTAAGGCGTTGTCATGACAAACACAGTGATTTAGGCATTCCGTGTTTTTTCTTTTAGCCATATGATACGTGCAGGAGTTAGTACTTCACTGCCTTAGTACTTCATTGTCTTTGATGACTGCAGCCATGCGTCTGGGTGGGTGGTGCAATCATTTTTTCCGCGACTTTCTGTGCATCTCTTATGCTGAAATCTTTATATGTCGTTTCATGAGACTTGACAGACTTGAAGTCGGTCTGTTCTCCGCTTCACATGAAGTCACATGAGCTCTATAAAACTTTGCTGCTTCACTCTTTGATGATTGAGCCCCAGAGCACCTTCGTACATATATACAGTATTTATATATGTGTATTTTATCTCACTCAGACAGAACCGCCGAAGACATTGTCACATCAGATCCATATCTGGTGCAAAGATGCAGCCAACAGGGTCTCCCCACATCTCTCATCCCCTCGGGGAGGAGATTATTATTTAACAAGCTCTTCAGCCGATCATAAATGTCTGGATTATTGACTTGGTATGCTGCTGCGCATGCACGCAAATGGGATTTGAACCCCTCAGACTGAACCTCCTCTGATCTTTCAGCTCCGCAACTCTTTGATGCTTGTTTTGGATGAAGTGCCGAGTTTATTTACGCCCTTACAAAGATGTCAAAATCATTCCTGGAACATCAGAGACTGAGAGTTTAGCACTTTAAGATCTTATTGAAGCTAAATATATGAACAAAAACTACTTCAGCTGATCAGTATCAGACTTTGTGTGAAAGACTACGTGAGTGACCAAAGCTTTACATAAACATGGACGATGAACATGTGACAAATGATTGATCGATCGCGTATTGATGCGTTGGATCATTGGATCATAGAATAAACAGTTCTTTGGATATTAATCAGAATCTAGTTCCCAGCTGAGGTCAATGTGAAGGTGCCTTAAGCCTGTATTCCATAATAGCCAGCAGGGGGCGACTCCACTAGGCGGTCGGTGACAAAATGAGAAAAAAACGATTAACTTAATTCAATTTTCCTGAATTTGCTGGCTAGTTACAAGTTCAGTTAAATGAAACGGACAAAGACAGGTTTTGATTGACAAGTTACTAACACCGCTGAAACAGGAGAACAGCCAAGAGGGACAAACTCCCAGTCACGTCGGCCCCGTCCACGTCCTAATTCTAGATAGAAGTATAATATACTTAGTTTCATCATAAATCAAACTCTTTTTGCACAGACATGACCATGGAGGAGGTCCGAGAGTACGAGCGTACCACACAGGAGGCCACCAACCTGAAGATCGGCACCTTCCCCCCGACGATTGCGATCACAGAGACTCCTCTGCCGTCCAGCACCCGCAGCGGGCCCAACAGCGCCCCGTCCACTCCCCTCTCCACCGAAGCCCCCGAGTTTCTCACAGTGCCGAAGGAGCGTCCCAGGAAGAAGTCCGCTCCAGAGACCTTGACCCTGCCGGATCCGGGCCGCAGAGATTCCATTTTCAAACTGCCCAGCTTTTTCTCCTGGAACTCCAGCCCACAGCCGGAATGAGAGCGTCGGGTTCTGTCCCATGAGTGAAAGCCCTCGACCCTACGGCTCAGCAGAGGATGCCTGCCCAGCACATCCCACAATGCCCCCCTCAGCCAGCTGACACGAAGCTGTCGTGGTGATCGTAGCCCCCTCAGCTGCCGTTACGGGTAGCGACCGGCAGCCTGATCGCACCAACAGGCCGTACAGGTGTAAAGGTCTCGCACGTTCTATTGAGAGTCCAATCAAAGCTGGAAACTCCTCGTCCTCCTCAGCAAACAGCCGGCCAGCACCGGTCAGCCAGCACTGCGGAGTCACATCAACCAGACTGAGTGTAGCGTACATTCCTGATCACCCCACCGGGCGTCACCTTGATTTCTGTCCCAACTCAGGGTGTCGACTAGATATGTTGACATTCACCGAGATTCACGTACATTTTTTTGCTTTAACTTTATGCGCCTGAGTCTCTCTGGCTTTGTTCTCTGGAGTTTGTGCTTTGGTTCTTGTGGCTGAGACTTGTGACGGCCCGTAACTGTATCAGCTGAGTTTCATGAGGTGTGAAGTGATTTGTGTAAATACTCTGTGGACATGTGAAATGTCAGTACTTTAAATATCTATCATACCTAGTGACGATGCTGCTATCAAACTGCTGATGTATTTTAAAGTTCTTCCTGTCTTGTGTTGATTCTAGTGAGTTCACCATGTCTTTCAAGGACTCATGTAATTGCATGATGCAGGAGCTGCTATTCGATGGTACATGTCTCTTCTTGATGTCGTGTTTCTGCAGATGTGTTTCAGTGTTGCTTTGCTGCTCTACTTCATTTTCAGTCAGGCTGTGGTTGAGTTTTGTATTCTGTGACTTCAATGAAATAAAAATGTTGTGCCCATGACCGTCAGCTGGGTTTTTTTTTTTTAACAAATAAAATGTAGTAATTCATACCACTGAAATTCATGACCCAAAGGTGATTTTTTTTTTATATTTGAAAAAAATGTTCCACAACATGTTAAGGCAGCAAATCCAATTACATCAGATAGGAACCGTATTCATCCCTCAGGAAATATGGATTCCAGCAGCAGCTTGGACATAACAACAGACATAATATATATGAAATATATGTAACTTTATATAAATTAAGGACCAGATCTTACCAATTTCAGTTATTTAATAAGAATCTTAAGTGAATGAAAAATCAGCGTTAAGAACCTCCCAGTAAAACCATTGTCCTGCAACATGAAGGTCACGATTTCTGAAGATTGTTTTATTTTTTTTTTATTCATTAGAGCTTTTCCCCATCTGGAACTGGAGTATTTGGTGCAAATTAAGATTCAACAACCAGATGTTTTTCAGTTTAATTAACAGTGATACACTGGGCCAAGGAATCTGTCAAAGAATACAACTTTTATTTTAAATAAAACTTTTAACTTCAATAACCACAGCACACATGGAAGCCCAACAAGAAGAGTAAAAGAATGAAACATGACAGTTTGTAAAACCCTCACACCACAATTCAAATAAATAGCACGTCCTCATAATTCATCTCAGCAGCCTGGACCTGATGAAGTTCAGTTTGACCCAAATGTTACTTTTAAAAAGCTATGAATGAATAAAACACAACACAGAGACGACGCCACAAACAGGTTCTAGTCTTCCTTTGTATATGTAAACACAACAGAACGGAGTCTGAGCAGAGAGGACTTCTGCTCCGTGTGTGCGTGATTGTGCTGCTGCTCCTGCTGGTTATCTGCCCTCTGTGTCTTCGGTGAGGTCGCTGGCTCTCCGCTTCTCCTTCAAGTTCCGCACGGCGTTGAGGAAAAACTCATACCAGAAGAAGGTGAAGCCTGTCGACAGTGCTGCCTTCACCAGGCTGGGAGAGAGGCCTTTGAAGAAGCCTCGGACGCCCTCCTCTCGGGCGATCTGAACCACGCAGTCCACCAGGCCTCGGTAGCACCGCACCTGCACACAAGAGGAAAGGTTTACTCTTCTTTTGTTGTTGTTGTTTTTCTTTTTTCACATGACACAATAAAGAGGCAGGCAACTTTCACGGACCACATGTGCATCAGATTCAGAGCTACCGAATTGAAACGGGTTTCAAGTCCCGGCCGGTGGGTGACGTCCTCTGAACTGGGCTCTGACTGTTTAACATCTGACACAGACACCAAGGCCATGTCCACACGGAGACCACTTCAGGTGTGTCTGCTAATTCTCTGCTATCTTCTTCCTTTAGTTTCAGACACAATTCTTTACGGAGAACGTTTTTAAAACAATCCCCCTTCTGTCTCAGTGTGGACGTGAAACATCTCTGGAAATCTGAAGCACCAAACAATCGCAATTAGACGAGGAGATGCAGATAATAAAACTAGTGGACTGGGCAAAGATTTATTTCTGATTATAAATAGAAACTATGCGGCAGAAAAGCTCACCTGTCCGAAATGAACTCTGGCTTCTTCAAAACCGCCGACCTGCAGTCTCTTCTTGAAGAGGTCAAAGGGGTACGTGATCGTTTTGCTGATCATTCCAGCTCCACTGCCGCAGATCAGGCTCCTCAGGTTCCCTTGAAAACCAACAGTCACATGATTCACACTGCATACGGCGGAGGGAATGATCGACCTTCTCTGACCTCCTGATTTCCTGGCTGAAGGTGGCGGGGCCAGCAGATTTCTAAAAACATTGTAGAAGAAGAACTGAAGTCCGGCGTACGGAAACACGGCCATCAGCGTGGGCGAAAGTCCGCGGTAAAACGTCAGAACTCCCTCTGAGCGACACATTGTGGACACGGCATGTCGAAGGTTTGTGTACACCTGTGAGCACACAGTGAACATCACAGTCTAAACGCAAGGGTCACACACATCACTCTACAAACGACAAGAAGTGGTTGAAGAGCACAGACGATGTCAAGCTAAAGGAAAGTGCCGTCAATTTGAAGGATCGTCACTATTGGACGAAACACAGAGAAGTGTCGAAAAACAAATGCAATACAAAATATACAAAGAAAGAGTTTTTAAATATTAGACATATTGGAGTTATCCGAGACTGTTTATAAACAGTTTTTAAAGTCGATCCGGCCCTCGATCACTGTCTAAAGACCATAAGTGGCCCCTGGCCAATTTGAGTCGGAGACCGCTGGTTTATGTGACAGTTATGCAGCAGCAGCATTCCCCACCTTGGGTTCTCCCTGAGCTGCAAAGCGTGTCCGCAGCGTGTCCAGAGGCTGGCAGACCACTGTCGCAGAGCAGGCAGCCAGACCGCCACACACAAAATGTACGCCCGACGTCCTGCTGTCGTACGGCGTCATCTTGTGGAAAACCTCAGTCAGACACTCAAAAGTAGCGAACTGCAAAATTACACAAACAGTTACTGAGACTTTGAGGATGTTCATAGAGCTTTTAGGTAAAACATTCGGAAGTGTTCACCCATGCCTCTATTTACCTGGACGGCTCCGAAGCAGATGGAGAGAAGCTGTGCAGGGATGTGGCCCTTCCAGAAGGCGGACAGTCCCTCCTCAGCATGAATACAACGTGTCGCCTGGAATAAACCCTGGTATTTTCCTTCTGGCCTCACAGAGGACACACTCTCGATCTGCAACTTTAGAGGAAACGGATACCCATGAACTAGAGATGTGACGTTTGAGTCAGATCATTTAAACAGCTTCCTTATCTGAACAATAGCATGCAATCTGAATTCCTTGAAAAGAACAGTGAAAATTGTGACCGATACATTATTAACAACATTTCTGAATAATCATCTCCTTGAAAAAGTCTTTACCTGGAATCGAATTTTGATGACGTCAAAGGGGCTGATGAGGGCTCGGGTGACCATCCCAGCAGCTGACCCGGCCAGGGCTGCTTCCTCCGGGGACAGAGCAGGCCCCTGCGCCCCGGGGTCGAAGCCCACCATGTCGGCACAGTTCCAGCCACCACTGGGTGGAAAGCATCATTTCAACTGTCATGTAAGTTAGAGGGGAGACAACTTGCATAACATCTCGCCAAAAGCAAAATGAGATTTTGAAAGTAATGTCACAGGTAAGACACGACACGACACATGGTATTACTGTTACTGCTCTGAAAGACGCTGACAGCATGTAAACAGTCCCATCGTGTAGAGGACATGCACCGGTAGCTAGCAACAAGCTAAGCTAACAACGGGGGCCTTTTCACTGGTAAAAGACCGCAGCAGGAGACTCTTACCCGATTCTAATGTTCTTTCATGCATACAGCTTTGGTCCTCAGATCTAATATGTTTAATCTCCCATCAATCGAAAGTGAACGGCACACACGCGCCATGAATTGCCGCAATTACTTCCGGAGTCAAATGATGAAACGATCTGTCAAAGCAGAAATATGGAGGCAAAGATGAGTTTCTCCCTGTGTTCCAATAGTGGTGTGAGTGACTGGTTGCTTCCATCCTCAGAAGGAGACAAAGTAAATTGACACATTGAGCAAGGTGGTTTTTTTTTTTTTTTTAAAAAGTATTTACGGCAGTAATAGGTGCTGTTATTTTGTTGTGTTTGTTTGTTTGTTTTGTACACGGGTAACACTGTGCTGACAATCTGTGGCCGATTTATCAATGTTGAAACTTTTTGAAGTGAGCAAGGGCTCGTGCGTTCCTTTTATCACTCGACGTATTGCGAAGTCGACCCGGGGAAATGAAATGCGATTATAACGCAGGGCCTGTATACGAAATACAAGTATACGAGTACAGTATATGAAATAACATGTAAGTGGTTTTGCATTCAACCCAATATAACTACAAAATGAAAATTAACTGTTGTTGTTATTGACTCTGCAAATGTGACTAAATGTCAAGATCACTGACAGACAAACTAAAAAAAAAAAAAAAAAAGACACATGCAAATCACTGTGAAAGATCAGGAGAGTTGGTGACTTATCTTGATATGCAACTTCGTCTTTGGTAGCTCTTGTCAAATCACCAAACATGAACACGGATAAGGGGCTTTATCTCCGATTCAGATTTTGGATACATCTTTAGCCGTCTGTCTGTCTGTTGTTTGTTTGTTGTTGTTGTTTTTAAATTATCACGTTGCTGACTACAGTACAGTACAGTACCGTAAGTGGCGCCTTGCAGCTGTCACTGTAGGATTGTCGCCCTTCATTTGCACCACAGAAGAAGAACTCTGCTCGAACTCCAGCAGGGACCGACGCCGCTGCGATTATGCGCTAAATTGTAGTCTTGTTTTACCTGGAGTAAGTGAACTCTCGCATCGTGTTGTTGAAACGTAAGTAACTGGTTCAGTAATGACAGAGTTAAGTTTATCTTTGTATTTTTCTCGGCGTTAAGCCTCCCCTCTTATAAAACACGACTTCTGGTCTAAACATCGGCTGTAGTAGACGCAAGCTAGCTAACATGTTATTTCAATTAAAACTGATTAAATGATGTTCAGTATACTCTCTAGGTTAGCTTTGACAGAATTTTAGCCCAATTGCAACTCATTGAAATATAAATGACTTCGGTTTACGTTGAGCTAACCTTAGTTGAATGGAACACGAACATATCGTGTGTAACTTTAGAATTCAATTCAATACAATTCAATACAATTCAATACAACCGTTCAAATGTGTTTTCATGGCTCAGATCTGTGTGGTGCAACAGATTACTGTGTGACTTTTCGTTGAGCCCAGTTTGGTCCTGTAATGTTAATCCCCGCTGTCCCAGGGAGAAAGAGCTGAGGGCAGCAGTCTGTTTGATGACCACAGGATTCTGTTGCTTATTGTTGTCAACACAAATCATCCTGTGCTGTCTGTCTGCAGCATATTTGCTTTCAGACAAAGCATGCTGTGTTGATAAGCAGTGAAGTGTTGCCTTGTAATGCCATGAGAACGTGTGTGTGTGTGTGGTCTTTCCAGCTCTCAGGTGATCTTTGACTGCTTCCACCTATCATGGAAAACTGCACCGAAGACTACAGGATCCAATCATTTGACCTGGAGACACAGATGCTGTTGAAAACAGCCTTGAAAGGTCAGTTTATCACTTCACAAGACTCCTCCAGAGGATTGAATGAACTACATCACACGTGTTTGACATTTTCTCTTTCAGATCCAGGTTCAGTGAACTTGGAGAAGGTGTCCAGCATCATCGTGGATCAGTCTTTGAAGGACCACATTTTCAGCAAAGAGGCTGGACGCATCTGCTACACCATAGTACAGGTTAGTACTATCAAAGAGTTTGGTCAGCAGTTGTCCACCGTAGTTGATGTTCCGTGCGTTTTAATACATAGTCTGTCTAAGACACTGAAGCAGAAGGATTAAAGACATCACATTTAGTCTCCTTGATCACATTCAGTTCAATAGCTAATCACCAGCAAGTTTCAACTCTGGCAACAGGAAGTTCTTAAGCCAGCTTACCACTGCGTTTCCTGACTTTCTCCACATGCTCCCGTTATCCTTGACCTCACTCTTGGCGACTCGGTGCAGGCAGAGGCTAAGCAGAGCAACGGAAACGTGTTCAGGAGGAACTTGCTGAACCGACTCCAGCAGGAGTTCAAGCACCGCGAGGAAACGAGGGGGCGCTCGCTGCAGGAGTGGGTCTGCTACGTGACCTTCATCTGTAACATCTACGATTACCTCAAGGTAAGACACCGTTTGGTGAAGACTTAAACAATAGAGCCGTCAGCGTTGTGAACATGAGAGCAGCAGGAGGTGGACCTCTTTTTTATGGCCATAGTCATTGTGCACATTCAGTTGAGTAAGACCAAACATGTTCATGCTACCGACTTCCTCACTCCATTTGTTGCATCTCAGGTGAACAACATGCCGATGGCGGCTCTGGTCCATCCTGTGTATGACTGTCTGATGAGGCTGGCACAGCCGGACGCTCTAAAGAATGAGGAGGAGGTGAGGAAGAGAAAATAAGATGATTTAGGAGGGGCTTCACGTTTCTCCTGTTTGATTTAGACATTTTCATTTGTAGAGATGATTGTTCTGTGGCAACAACATTTTTTTTTTAATTTTTCCCGTATATTGTGCTCATAGTCTGCATGTGATCAAGTGTTGATGCACTGAATTCATTGGATTAGTTTGTTCCCTGTTAAGATGACAGATGTGCCTTTTGTAGGTTGTAATGCACCTTCTGCCATCTAGTGGCTGTAGCTCTAACTGCAGGGTTGATAAATTAGAGGCAAGACGAGGCTCCAGGTGGGCCGATCTTACCTGATGAAAATGGACTCTGAGCTGTCACTTACATGCAGGCTGGTGGCAGACGTTTTACTTGTCAGGTCAATGTTTGTGGACATCTTTTAAAATGCCACATTTGAAGGTGTCGTACGTACTTGCAGGTGGACTGTCTGGTGCTGCAGCTGCATCGTATCGGAGAGCAGCTGGAAAAGGTGAACAGCCAGCGGATGGATGAGCTGTTCTTTTTGCTGCGTGATGGCTTCCTGCTGCAGGAGGGGCTCACCTCCATGGCGCGCCTGCTGCTGCTGGAGATCCTGGAGTTCAGGGCTGGAGGCTGGGTGCTCAGCAGCACCGCGCACAAATACTACTACAGTGAAATTGCTGACTAAGACGGCTGATCAGCTGTTTGAAGCTTTTCTCTGCTGCCTGTGATTATGAAACCAGCAGTCGCACCACGGACAGCACCCTCCTGCTCCAGGTGGTCAATGGGGGCTGTGGGAACGTGACGGCGGCTCAAGAACTATACAAAGACTTTGACGAGACACGATGCCGTGGATGTGGGATGTGCAATAGTCCAGTCACTTAACGAGGTTAAACCACATCCAGGTACACTTTTTTTAAAGCAGAGCTTGTTTTTATATCATTAATTTCTTGCAATTGTTCTTGTTTTGAGTAAACGTTTCAAATTCAGGCTCTTTTTGTTATTAAATCCAAAGTAGGAACAGACATTTCAGTCAGGTACAAACTGGTTGGTTTTAATTGCTTTACATTTTAGACCGGTAGTTCAATGAGGTAAGATCTGCGTTTTAAGATTTTGAGTTGCAGTGAGGAATTTTCTGCCTGATTTATCCTGTGAAACGCCTGTGTTACAGTTTCTACAGTTTGCTCCAGATAAACTAGTGGTTTTATTCAGGAAGTGTATTTTTATTTATGTGTATATATATATATATTTTTTTCTTCTTGATTACAAAAGACATCCCACTAGTAAAAGACCAAAACATTGATGGCTTCATACATGTTCCTCTAGACAAATGAAACTTCTGAGGTTTGACAGCTAGATATTTCATGTCGACAGAGGGACACTTGAAGTCTAAGCTGTTCATGGAGGTGCTGGAGAAGTCTGCTCTTAGCTCCCTTCTCAGACATGTCGGGTAATGAAGCCGCAAAAGCAGAATTTTCTGAACCTGGTCTTTGAATGTCTGATCCATCAGCAGTGACTGTTTTTATCGTTGGTTTGTATCTGTGATAAAGTATTTGACATATCAGGACTCCATCTGATTTTTAATCGTCTGACACGTTGTCACAAATAACCAGTTACCGCTGACAGATCTTATATCCAGGGGTGTCAAAGGGTTTGCCTCCTGATTTCTTACTTTTTGTATGCTTGTCACACTTAAATGTTTCAGATCAAACAACTTAAATATTAGTCAAAGACAGCAAGTAAACGCAAATCACAGTTTTTAAATTAAGGTTTTTATTAAAACAATCCAAACCTACAAGGCCCTGTGTGAAGGTGATTGCCCCCTAACCCTAATAACTGGTTGGGCATTCAGTCATTGCAGAATTGTAATTCAGCCACATTGCACACTGCTCTTTTACCTTCATACCACAGCATCTCAATAGGAGTCAGGTCAGGACTCTGACTGGGCCACATGCTGGTACGTTTTGGATCATTGTCCTGCTGCAGAAACCAACTCTGCTTCAGCTTGAGGTCACAAACAGATGGACAGACATTATCTTTCAGGATTTTTTTGGTAGACAGCAGAATTCATGGTTCTATTCAACACAGCAGTTCTTCAGGTCCTGAAGCAGCAAAACAGTCCCAGGCCATCACACTACCACCACCGTAATTTTACTGTTGGTGTAATGTTTTATTCCTGAAACACGGTGTTACTTTCACTCCAGATGTAGTGGGATGGAATGGGTCATTTTTTACAGTCTCTGATGGAGGAGTCATGAAAACCGACCTTCACTTCATGAATGTGAAGCGTACAGTTCCTTGGATGCTGTGGGGTCTTTTGTGACCTCCTGGATGAGTCGTCGCTGCTTTCTTGGGGTCATTTTGGTCGGCCAGCCCTTCCAACGTTTTTGCCATTTGTGGATATTGCCTCTCACTGTGGTTCGCTGGAGTCCCAACTTTAAAAATGTCTTTAGAACCTATTCCAGACTGATAGATATCAAATACTTGTTCCTCATTTGTTCCTGAATCTCTCTGGCTCTGAACATGATGTCTAGCTTTTGAGAATCTTTTGGTCTACTTCACTTTGTCAGGCAGGTCCTATTTAGGGGATTTATTGATTGAGAACAAGACAGTGGCTGTAATCAGGCCTGGCTGGGGCTAGAAAAAAAGTTATGTTTCAACAGGGGGGCCAACACTGTTTTACGCAGGGCCATGTAGATTTGGATTTTTTTTGTTTCACAATAATACAAATATTCATTTAAAAACTGCATTTTGTCTTTATTTGTGTTGTCTTTGATTAATATTTAAATTTCTTTGATGACCTGAAACATTTAAATGTGACAAACAGGCAAAAAAATAAAAGATCAGGAAGTGGGCAAACACTTTTTCACACCATTGTATTATTATAGCAAAAAATCAAGGATTATTTTTAAGTGTTCACATGCAAAATCTGCTTTAACAGCAGCCTGACACTTCAGCCTACAATCTATTTGAAACATGAGTGGTTGAAGATTTACAAACTTTGTATCTGTTGTTGCATTACGACTGTAGACTAAGTCAATGGAGATGAGCAGGGAAAAAATCATTTTATAACCACTACATCCTCTGGCTGTGGTCTGATCTTAATTTGTCAGAAAAAAGGTCTCAGACGGTTTGAGCCAACAACATCTCTAATGTACAGCTCATACATCTTCATCTCAAGCTTCATCTCACTGCAGTAGATGCCTGTCTCCTGTTTTGCAGTGTTTTTCATATCGACTGGATTTGCAGGGTTTTCGTGGAATCCTGCCTGTGAAAATGGTGTTTAACCCACAACCCCGTATTTCCACCAGGAATTGACACGTTATTGTCACCAGATGGAGTTGTACATCTGTCCAGCACAGATAGTCCAGTTCAGAAGGCAGAGTTTATGTAACTCACTTACAACTGCAGATGCATTTGTTCCAATAGAGTCTTTCTCTGTATTTGAATGTGTTGAGTGTCAATGAACACATTGTTTCTAAATCGAAAACGCGAAACAGACCATGTCATATATCAGTGGTATCCTTCCACTGGAGCATCTTTATGTTTTCACTATTTACAGAAGCACTTCACATGTCAAATGTGTTGATGACTCTTTCTTTTCTTGACAGCACTGTGAAGTCCAGAAATTTCCATCCTCCAATGTGCACTGCTCTACCACCAGCGGTAGTGGGCGTATGCTCTGTTCGATTCAGCCATCTTGTGCAGCTCAAATTTCTTCTTGATCACCGGGCCCTCCTTCACCGAGGCCGCAAGCAGCTCCTGGGCCAGTTTCTCATACATGAATGTGCGCCGGTGTTTGTTCTCTCTGCACTCTGTGATCATCCATTTCATGGCGAGGAAGCGACGGCGGTTGTCTGTAAGAGGGACGGGCACCTGTGTGGGGTTTGGAGACCACATGGAGATTGGACACCCACTGTCACTGAAGACTAAAAGTCAGCTTGATATGTGAAGACAACTAACACAGAAACTCCTTTTATCAAAAAAAACAGCATCACTGACCTGGTAGAACTTTCCACCTTTCTGTATGCTGGCCAAGCCGACAACAGGTTTACAGTTCTCCAGAGCCTGGTGGAAGATGTTGTAGGGGTTGCACTCAATCTCATCCTTCTTCCCCTCTGGAGCTTTGTGATATTTCTCCACCTGCTTCCTTTTAATCGCCTCCAGTGTCTAAGAAACATACGTGATAGAGAGATTACTATTATTATCATTATTATTACTCCATTAACACGAGTAAGCTGTGAACAGTGTTTGTTTACCTGTGTCATGATATCTCTGGCCAAAATCTTGTCTCCATTTTTCATCATCATGTTGGTGAATTTACTGATGACAACAACGACAAAGCTGATCACCAACGTGGACAGAAGGTACGATGGGTACCAGTGAACCGGAACGTTCGTCGTACCTGAGGATGGGGTCGTTGAACACAGAGCTGGTGATGCCGTTTGGTGCTGCTTTAATGGGTCTGTGCACTTTGAGATCTCGCTGCTCCTTCTCCTCAGCACTCAGCTCCACCTCTGAGCGGCTGTACGTCTCCTTCCGGACGTCTGGCTCCAGGTAGTACGGGTTGTATCTGCTCCATCGCACCAACAACACTCTGGAAACACAGATGAGTTAAACCATCCATGTTACATCCAAATCTATTTGAATGGTAACACTGCGTTCATAGTTTGCTCTAATTTTCTTTGCAGGCGGCATTACTGTGCCAAATATGGTTTACTAGAAGACATACTTCTGTAATTATAAATGTTTTATTTACCTAGGTGTCCAAGGTTTTAACAGTCCTGCGACGGACGCAGCCATGTTGGAAATGTGAGTTAGCCAGGACCCCAGGAAACACTAGTACCTCCCTGACATGCCTGAAGAGAATGCAGTTAGTTAGTATTTCGTTTGGGACGTTCACATTTTAATGTTGAGGTGAAATACATCTTGATACGTAGTTAAACGTTGTGTACTATTTTGTTGTGTGGTATTTTTAAATACATTAATTAAGTTATGTATTTAATTATGCGCTCTCGTCCATACGCCAGTGAATTCTCGCGATATTTAGAGTGATATGGCGTACCAGGAAGGGGAGTCGCTTGAATCCTGGCTCAGTAAGTGATTAATGGCATTGAATGAATTAATTAACCGTATTTATTCGGTATATACGCAACACCATTTCACAGGGCAATTCTTTTACCTGCATGTTAAACTGTCAGCGCTGTTTCCCGTCTTCACAGCTGCTAGTTCGTTGCTAGTTCGGTTTATGCATCATTAGCAGGGTGGAGAAGAATGTGTATCATTGATCGTCTCCCAGTGATTGTGTTTTATTTACTGGTGTGAAACTGTGAAAACGGACGCACACAGTGGACAAATGTGGAAACAGGCCACTTTGATGAATGTCAGCTCCCTCAAAGCGACAAACTTAGAAAAAGAGGAAGACAGTAAGCAGTTAATGCGCAGACATGTTGATGACAGAGAAACATGTTCAAACACACGGTGGTCCTCAATGTTCGGGTAAGGTAGTCTGAATGTGTTTTCCACAGATAAAGCCACCCATCCCACAAACAGACAGGAAGACTGGGAGTACATCATCGGCTTCTGTGATCAGATCAACAAGGAACTAGAAGGGTATGTATGTGAAGGTGTCTGTGAAACTTCCTGTCACGTTGGAAAACGGTTCTCAACTTAAAATCCTTCCTCAGTCCTCAGATAGCAGTGACGCTGTTGGTCCACAAAATCCACTCACCACAGGAATGGGAGGCACTTCAGGCTCTGACGGTGGGAGATTCTCCTCAGGTCCAGCTTCTCTTTTTTTTTTGTCAGCACCTTAATTCAACACGTTGTTGGTGGTGTTATTTTGCATGCAGGTGTTGGAGGCGTGTATGAAGAACTGTGGGAGAAGGTTTCACAATGAGGTCGGAAAATACCGATTTTTGAACGAGCTGATTAAAGTCGTGTCTCCAAAGGTGAGTTGACTATAATAGGGCTGGAAGATTGAAGAAAAATAATGTGAAATGGATTATATGAAAGGAAACTATTTAATCCTGCAGATAGCATATTTCTGCTTGTTGATTGATTAGTATTAGTACAAATTAATAGACTAATAAAGATGCTTCCCGTTCTGTCTGTGATTTCCAGTACATGGGCGACACTGCTCCTGAGAAGGTGAAGACAAAGATTGTGGAAATGCTGTACAGCTGGACTGTTGCTTTTCCCAATGAAGCCAAGATCGCTGAAGCCTACCAGACTCTGAGGAGACAGGGTTCGTTCCCACCGCGGCACGTTCTCTTTGCACATATAACAACACATCTCATGAATCGAGTCCACACTCATCTCACCAGGGCTGGTGACATGTGACCCAGAGTTGCCTCTGGACAGGACTTTGATACCGTCGCCTCCCACACGACCCAAACACCCAGTGTTTGACAACGAGGACATGGGGAAGGTGAGGGATCGAAAGAAGTGAAGAAAGGGTCATTTGAAATCCTTGTACAATTCGTTTGCTTGTTTGTGTGTGTGCAGCTGCTTGCTGAGCTCCTCCGTAGTAAAAACCCAGAAGACCTCCAAGAAGCCAACAGGTTGATCAAAAACATGGTGAAAGAGGTGAGCGCCGTTTGACTGTGGCCTCATAACATTTAGATCCTATTTGTTACCATAGTGACAAATAATTCCTGCGTGAAGCTGTAGTTGTATTGGAGTAGTTTGTAAACAGTCCTGCTTCATACTGCCTGTGTTTTCAGGATGAGGTCCGTGTGCAGAAGGTTACAAAACGTATGCACACACTGGAAGAAGTGAACATCAATGTCCGGCTGCTGACTGAGATGTTGTCCCACTACAACAAGGACAGCTCCACCGACTCAGACAGGGAGATCATAAAAGTGCGTTACACACTTGCATGTAAATGTACAGTATGTTTACAGAACTTGAGTTGCACTCTTCATAATGTATTCTATATATACTAGTCTGTAGTAGTGTTCTTTGCTCTTTTCTTTGCCTTGTGCCTCTCAGATGCCTTTTAACTTTTTCACTTGTCTCCAGGAGCCCTGTTCAAGAATTCCTATTATTGGATTTGGGTTTTTTTGTGCACAAATGGAAAATATCCACTGTGGCATGTAAATAAAACTGGTGAACTGGCTGAAACCTGCTTTGTATTTCTTCTCAGGAACTGTATGAGCGCTGTGACAAGCTGAGACGTGCTGCTTTTAAAATGGCCACCGAGGCAGAGGACAATGACTGCTGTTTAGGTTTGTGCGTGTTCGTTATTTTGGACGTACAAACTGTTCCTGCAACGTTTGTTCCTGAGTATAATGGGTACGATCAACGCCTGACCTTTGACCCCTCAGGTGACATCCTGCAGGCCAGTGATGACCTCTCCAGGGTCATCAGCTCGTACAAGAGGATCGTCGAAGGGCTGCCGATCAACGGTGACAGTGAAGAAGCTCAGTCCAAACCTGCTCACACACAAAGTGGTCAGGAAATCTTTTTCTTTTTGTGTTTTACGCGTCGGATGTTCGTTGTGTTCGACCTCCTTCATCTCCCGCGTCTGTCTGTTGCTCAACAGAAGCCACAGACACACTGATCGACCTCACTGACCTCGATACGCCGAGCCCTCCTCAACCCGCCGCCCCTCCCACGCTGTCCTCCTGTCCCCTCGTCGCCTGTCACCCAGATTCCTCCATCCCGGCCCTGCCTCCTCCTCCGAAGCACCTCGTCGGCCCCCATGGCAGTCAGGGCAGCAGCCCGAGTCACCCGCCGCTCGACCAGACCTGCAAGGCGCTGTCTCTCCTCACTGACGAGATGCTCGGTCTAGGTAGTTCATCCGCTCTCGTTTTTTACCTTCATCTCCTTTGTAGATGTGCTCTTTTTAAAAATACTGTGTGAATGCGTCCCACAGGCCTGACTGACCCGCCTCCATCTCTGAGCAGCCAGTCTGAACCAACATTGAACCAAGCAGCCAATCAGTGGAGCTCCTTACGGGTACGAGTTGTTTCCTGAAAAGGCTCAATGTGATGAGAGCGGATGCCGTTTTTATCTCCTCGCTTCCTCTGCAGGCGCCGGCGTGCGGTGCGGACATGTTTGCTGATGCTCCTGGGTCAGGCCAAGTGGTGACGCCTGCTCAACCTGCCGTCACCACTCACAGTCTCCAGAACCTTCAGGACCTGGCCATGATGGGTTTTACAGATCACAAGAGGTACTTTTTAAGTCCAGGCCAGACCAAAGTTCCCAAGTGCAACAACTTGTAATGTGCAACTTCGTGCATCCTAATCCTCAACATCCAGTTCACACTGAGGCGCTGAGCGGGCACCGGTCATCGTGACCTCACGTAAACTCTTGTCGTTCCACAGCAACGGGTGCTTTGCGATGTGCCGCAAAGCAGAACAAACAACACACCCGCTGCTCTTATCTGTAAATTTCCACAGCACCCGCTCTGGCATTTGTCTTTGTGGTTTTGTTAGCGTAGCATTTCAAGCTGCTGTTGTAAAGACAGTTTGTGCCTCAAAGGGATTTATCAACACGTCGTTCTTGTTCTCCGATCAAATGTTAGCATGTTTGTAGCTGTATATATCACACAGCCATAGACACGCCCCACATGGGTATCCATCAGCAGCTCACAGCTGATTGGTCAGAAAGTTAGCGACAGTCTGCAACCATTATCAGCCAGATAGAATCCTCTGCAGCTTATAGAAACGAGCCACAAGCGTTCAGCGGCAGCTCAGATCTTTGGACTGGACTATAAAGTCACAATCCATCAATACTTGTACCCACACATATGCTTGTGACATGTGACCTTCAGCTCAGCCTCGAGGGGAAACGTCTCTGGGTTGACGGCACTGGGACCTCACTCCATGGCTGTGCAGGACTCGTCCTCCTCCTCCTCTGCGTTTCCGGGTACGATGCCCGGCTCCCCTGCTCTGACCCACGCAAAAGCCCAGAGCCTCAGCTCGGCCCCAGGCAGCCCGCTGTTCCGCTCTCTGTCCCCGCTCCCGGCCAGCCCAGCAAGAGGCGCAAACATCTCTCTAAGCAACGTGCACGTCCCTTTGGAGGCCATCAGACCGAGTAAGAGAAGGAGAAGGATGTTCCTGGGTGTCGTAGACCTGTTCTCATAATTTGTCTGTAGGATTCATGTCTTTAAGTCTGTCTCAAACTGTCGTTACGTTTTGTAATCGCTCTGAACAACACGCTGTCTGGAACATTAGTTGTATGTGTGTGACATCACATCCTCTGCCACTTCCTGATTGCGTCTGGTGTCTTCCTCAGGTAAGGTGCTTCCTCTCACGGCTTACGACAAGGACGGTGTCCGAGTGCTGCTTAACTTCGCGTCTGACTGCCCCCCCGGCAGGCCTGACGTGCTGGTAATGGTGGTATCCATGCTCAATACAGCGCCCCTCCCTGTTCATAATGTGGTACTGCAAGCTGCTGTCCCCAAGGTCAGAGTTCACTCGTACTGTAGTTACTGACATTAGCTTTCACCTTTAACATTGGTTCAAAAAAAATAAAACGGACTCTTCCATCCTCCAATAGTCAATGAAGGTGAAGCTGCAGCCTCCGTCGGGAACAGACCTGGCTCCGTTTAACCCCATCCTACCTCCAGCCTCCATTACCCAGATCATGTTACTGGCCAATCCAGCCAAGGCAAGTGACATTCAAACACTTTCTATCAAATCCGTGCTGGTGCTGAAGAAATAGTTATTCATGTCTTCACAGGAGAAGGCGCGCCTGCGCTACAAGCTAGCGTTCACACTGGGAGAGCGTCTCTACAATGAGGTCGGCGAGGTCGACCAGTTCCCTCCGCCAGAGACGTGGGGTCACCTATAGCAGGATGGAGGTGTGCTGTGACTCAGCAGGGACAGTCCAGTTCACACACCATGGAGCTGGGTTCTGACATCATCATCAGAGGTGAAGAGCTTCAGCTGCATTGTTACAGTAACTTTCACGTCATTAGTGTTTTTTAATTTGTTCTTTCTGTCAGTGTGAAACGAACAGCAGATGGTTTTATTTCTACAATGCTTTCCGGCTAAAACTCCAAATATACACGGGGACTAAGACAGACGTGTTTACAGGTGATTGGATTCGTCGTGTTCATTCAGATGAAGTGTAGCCAAATGTTGGAAGTTTTACCTCCAATAGACGAGAAGTTTTTATTTATTCTTGTGACTTCTAGAAAATATACTTGAATATATCTGGAGATTTGAAAATAATGGTATTTAATAGATTGTTAAGATGGCCTCCTAATTTAGTTTCATGTATTTATTATGTGATTATTTATGAGGAACGAGTGTTAATGCTTAGCTAATGTGACCCTGGTTGTTATATGTTAGTGTTGATGTTGGCAGGATGAGGTAATGCACTTTCAGTGATAATCTAATGATGCATATGTCAGGATGATCCGATTACTAACACTGGTTTTATTTCTTTTAGTAATTAGAAACCCTTCATGTTTACTTTAGTGAATCACCAAGCCCAGATAATGTGACATTAACGTGGGTTAAGTTGGGTTCAGTCGGAAGGGAAACATTTCACCATTCCTGTCTTCATGGGGGATGTACAGAGCAGTGTGTAAATGTACATAGTGTGTACTGTACGTGTGTGTTGTGTGGCGGCTTACATGAACACGTGACAAGGAGATTTTGGGAGAGAATGTGTACATACTGTATGATCTGTACCATTTGTTTGCTGCATGAAATAAATATTTCTGTCAGTGGCTGTTGGACTTTCCCAGACCCTTGTAAATCTATAAAATAATGAACGTCACCAAAGGCTCTAGTATCAAATATTACTTGTAAGTATTTACAGTACAAAAGAAGAGCTTTCTTGTGAATTCATGGGTCAACTGTGCCTTCGTTGACGATGGCCATCGCCAGATTCCTGGCCAGAGCGAGTCGCAGGAGCTCCACTTTGGTCAGCTCGATGTCGTCCTCCTGAAACGACAGCGTGCCAAGAGTGTCTTTTTACTCATGCATACATTCACCAGAGTTTTAAAAGTCACAATAGTATTTGGAGAACTGGTTTCCAAACACTGCAGCCAATGTTCAACGTGTGCACCATGAACATTCTGACGAGACAAACATACCTGCATGTCTCTGTCTGAGCGGGGAGCTGTGCTGTTCAGTGACGAAGTGAGTTCCTCCAAACAGAACATCAGCTCATAGGTTTGGTCTGCGCTGAAGATCACCTGGAAAGTCAACAAACGAGTGTGAAAACAGGAACAATAATGTAAATCCATACCCATCTCAGTCTTTCAGGGAGCATTTTTAGTTTCTGTTTATGATTTTAGGTGTGACAGGAGCAGATTTACTCCAATACCCACCAGATTCATCGAACTCCAGAATAAAATAAGACTAGATACACTTTCCTTCACTGAAAGTGTAAATAACTTTTAACTGAAAGTATCTTTCATGGCTCAACACTGATGCCAGGAACAAGTCCTATCGTGGGATTTACATCGATACTTGACAGAACTAAAAGATGCTGTGAAACAAGTTCTCTACATTTGGATGTAATCAATACATGTTATTTAGTGGGAGAGACCAAAAGTCTCACTGTACTCAGTGAAACACTTCAGATGTTTGGATGCGTTCAGATGTTTTTCAGCATAAATAACTAAATAAATAATAATAAAAAAGAACCTGGAATATAATAAAACAATAAAAAACTAATGGATCATGAGCTGAAACAATCTGCCCACTCATGTACATTTGTGTGGACTGACCTCTTTCTGCTCCAGCAAAGGCAGCGCGTCGGTCAGCAGCGTCATCCAGAAGCTCTGGGGGGCGATCTTGGCCGTCATGAGGGAGAGCAGTAGCTTCGCCGCCTCCCTGAACCGATTCTCTCCGTACAACTTGTGGAACTCTCGGTACTTTCCTGGGGAACGGTGAAAAAGTTCATTCCAATTCTCACTGAACTGTAGAGGGTTTACACAATTCTTTTCGCCTGCATTAAGCAATTCATTGCTTTATTTAGATCGCTCAGTGGAACACATGTTTCAGAGTCTGAGTCTCATGTGACCCCTGAACAGAGACGATAATCTGTCCAGAACCTACTGCGCTCTGCTGGACGAACCCTGCATCATAAACTCAGCACCACACTGAGGGTGTGTGTTCCTTCTTCATACCGAGGAACGTGAGCCTGTCGCTGAGCAGCATGGCCGGACCCAAGTTGTCTATCAGGTCCAGGCCAGAGAAGGTCCCTTTGGTGCAATAGTCCTGTAAGAACCTGACACACACACAAACACGCTTTTAAAAACAATGTGAAAGGACATTTGGCAGAAAAGATGTACAATTCCAGCAGTAAAGAGCATTTAACCCTTTGACACCGACAGTATCGCTGCTCAGGGTTAAAGCTGTGTCGGTGGTGTAGACGACAGGTAAAAACCTTGTTTAGTGAACATACTTCTCTGAAATGAGGGTGGCGAGAGCAGCATCTTTAGCCCTGATGCTCCAGGAGAGGGCAGAGCCGAGTCTGTTGTTCCTCAGAGCCCGCATGGCCATGATCTTACAGATACTCCGCACTGGAAAAGGCAGAGAAAAATTCAAGTTTAAATTGAATGCACGGGAAAGGAAACGAGAGCGAGCCTGTGTGAGAACGCGCTACCTTGCTCTGACATCTGCCTTTGCTCACAGATCCGAAGCACCTTGAGGGCTTTGCGCTCTGTTTCTAAAGGAATGCGTTCCATCTGAAGCTCCAGGTAGACGCGGCCAAACTCGGGGCAGTGGTCAAAGTAGTCCACAGCCAGCTGCCAAAGACTGATCATGACGGACAGACGGGGATCCGTTCTGATAATCACATCAAGAGGGAGACGTACCAATGGAACAGAGGGAGGATTATTCATACCTGTGATGAGTGAAGAGACCAGAAGCGTATTCTAGAAGCAGAAACTCTCTCAAGTTGGAGCCAAAGCTGAAGAAAGAAGAAAAACAGCTAAACAAGTTGGTTCATCATCTGCTGCATGCGCCGGTTACGGGTCAGTTATATATTTAGTACATGAACACAACAGCCACATGAGCATCTGAGCAATGAAGGCAAGGCCCACGAACCCTGGAGACACCCAAGACTGCATGTGGACGGCCTTCTGCCTCGAGCAGTTGGGGTGGTACAAAAACAGCAGAGACGAGAGTCCTTACTCTAAGTTGTGTGACTGGAGGAGTTTGCAGTGATCCAGGAGGTCCGTCAGATGGGCCACAAACCACCAGTTGTTGAGAGCAATGCTGACAGGACACACAATGGAGTCATTAGTCAAAGCTGCGCGGGACGACTCAGTCTACAGGCACAAAAATAGGAGGTGGAACTACTTCACCTGCAGTCTTTGATGACCTGGTGGATGTCAAACTCAAAGGCTGCCAGTAAGATGCTGTCCAGAGGCTCGATGACACCTCTGCTGTCCAGAAACATGGTCATGCAAGACTGCAGGAAGAACACGGCGACATTCAACAACAGGCGTGAAGGACACGTGGGTCTGCTTGGTGAGGGAGCAGGCTGTGTACCGTACCTGTGCATAATAATGTAACTCCGAGGGTTTGACCGTCGGGTGACAGAACAGCAGTCTGGTGACCAGAAAGTGGTACCAGGTGCTCAGCAGGTCTTTGTGCTTCAGCAACGTGTCCTCATCCCCCACCAGGATCTTAAGTTCAATGAAAAGGCTGGTGAAATGACGAAGGCTGAAGAGGAAGAGGAACTAAACCCCCTATATTTGCACTGTGCCGCCCTCTGCAGGTTGAAATGCAGCTATTGCACTTGAATGGTCTTTGGGCGTCTGGTGATGTCACACATCATCTTCTTCGCCCCTACCCTGCTATAAAAGAGGCATCTCAGTGTGAGCGCTCATGTTGCTCTGGACCCCCGTGGACTCCAGAGGGGTGGAGTCTTCCAGTTCTATTTGCAACAAAAGTTCCACAGCTTTTGCAAGGGGGGCAGCACTGTGTGAGTGGGCGGGTCTTATCTCTTCCTACATGTACCGCTGTTTGTTTTGTTTTAATCAACAGAATAACAGCAAATGTGAAGTTAAAACTTAAAATGCTCCTCCTGACGCGTCCGCGTACAGACAACATGCTATGTTGTATGACAGGTGGATCACTAGTGGGGGTACAGCAGTCAGATATTCACCGACCTGGCAAATCAGCTCCAGATGTTGATTGCTGGCAAAAGAGTTGTCCTGAATGCAGCGGTCCACATCATCATGCCAGTGTCTCCACTTCACATCAAACTCTGTCAGTGTCTGGGTGCCACCAGGCTGAAATGTCACCAACAAAGTTCAAAGTTCAAATCTCACTCAGAGTTATAAACTGAAGACAAATGGGCCGGGGGGGGGCACCAATCAGAAACTGCTGTGTTATGATTTGAACAACCTCCGTTGACCAGCCATAGAAACGAAGGTGCAGCAGAGTGGCTCAAGCAATAATAAGAACAAAATAAGAAGAAAAGCAACAGACTGTGGAGGAAAGGGAAAACATTTTTCTGCTGCCGCTGCTCTCACGCTTCCACATTGGTTAACCACATAACCAGTGTACGTAGTTTTTCATGCTCACGCTGGTAAATTACATCACCATTGTCTGTAATTACGCCTACAACAATCCCTCAGCAGCCCACGCAGATAATGTATGAACAGAACGAGTCGCAGCTCCGATGGCAGGGCCCCATTCTCTTGTATGAAAACTTCTCTGAGAGGCATAAAGCCAAGAAAGGTCGACTTCTGGGTGTGTGTTCTTTCCAAATATGCTTCTGCCTCTCTGAGCATACGCACTAATGTTTCCCTTCATCCCACAGCTGCAGTAGTCCTGCTCAGGCTCAGATCTATTCACACGCAGACACCTTGAAACAGAACTCTGAGGGAAATCAAGATCTAATTAAAGGCTATTTACATGTTTGTGGTATCTCGACATGAACAGCTGCTGATTTGGTAGTGTGTTATTTGGTTCAGGGTGGATCTCATAGCTAACGTGGTCGTACACACACGGTCCAACCACTGTTGTAAAATGGGCTTTGAACAATGGCCCACACCATGATGCTGATGGGATGTGATAGCTCCAACAGACACAATCTGCGCTGCATTCTGAACAAAGCCTTCAACTACAAAGTCCAACAATGCTCTTACGTTGTAGAAGGGCATCTTGCTGAGCAGGTTGTCCATCAGCTTGTACATGTTCCTGGCAGCAGGCTGGAGGGAGGCCTGCTTCACCAGCATCTGTCTGGCTTCATCCAACCTGCCTTGTAACACATAGCTCACCACCTGCACAGGAGGACATGTCATTACCGACACTGTTGTATCGTATCATTACAAAGACACAGATGTGGATGCAGCACCTACCACATCCCAGTAGTCACGGTGCTCAGCTGGGCTTTCACTTTGTAGAACGCCTTTGGCCTTCTCATCCACGTCAGCCTTATGTAGTCTCACCCAGTCCAGGAGGTGGAGCAGCAGGGACCCCGCTGAACACACACACACACACACACACACACACAACACTGACTTGCTGGTCTGTATACCTTCACAATGTCAAAATTTGTTCCAGACAGATTCAGACAATATCTGCAAGTGCATATTGAAAACGAACCGGGAGCAGCGTCAATGAACAACACTTCACACAGATTCCAGATCAGCTCTATGGCGAGGAGGATCGACACCTGTCACAACAAAACATTCGTTCAGATTCCATACATCGTCCTCTGCTCGAGCAGCTCCAGCAACAATTGTCAATTTTTTGTCATGTGTAACACAAAACAGATAAATATAATTTCCACTGCCTAACTTTATTCAGAAATTAATACTCCTAAAGCCTATGAACACGTATTAGCATAACGTTCCAATGAGATATGTCTGTTGGAGCAGATACATTAAGTAGTTACAAACCTGATTTCCATACTGAGTGGCTGCTTCTGCATCTTTTGAAGAAACTGCAGGAAAAGGACATTTGATCATCCCCTGATAAGTAAAATAAAATTCAATTAACCAATGTATTTATAAAATACTGACCTGCAACTTGTTGAAGTTCCTCCATACAGGCGCGTATCACCGATCTATAGTTTTTACTGATGCTGACAAATCTATGGAGCAAAAAAGAAAATATGTGAGTAATTATTTATTATCAGTTCACTGAAACATGACAGGGTTAATCATGAAGGGTCCTTACTGGGGTTTCTTGTTCTTGCTGGGGACGTCATCTTGAATCGTCTGGAGGCCAACAAAAATGTGATGCGACTCGTTGAAGAGCTTGCGTAGAATGGGAGAATAGATGTCCTCGTCTTTCCTGACCTCATGGATGAATGAACAAGCTTTATCTGAGGCACCTGTGAAAAGCAGACAGAGGAGCGTAAGCGAGAGAAGCAAGCATGTGTAAGAGCAGAAAATGCATCATTGTGGACACACACACCTGATGTTTTGTAAAGGGTCTCATACACCAGGATGTCCCCTGGACCCCACGCAAATCCCAAATGTTTCCGATCACTGGCTCCAGGAATATTCTGTAAGTGTAAAAATAACACAGTAGTTAAGAATGATTTCCCATTAATTACCCAATGGTTTTTGTACTTAGTGGTTTTTATTACTTCACACTTCCAATACTCATCTTATATTCTATTGCGTCATATTGTAGGTATATAATACAACTGTGCGCATTTGTGCTGTACTCCGCATCCCATATCTGCACGTATCCTAAGACAGTTGCTTTGACACATAGACACACATGTCGCTTGTTAGCAAAGCTATTCAGCGGCCGGAACGAGAGAAACTGCTGTGGATACTTACGGTAATCACCGGATCAACGTCTAACTCCTCCATCGGGATTTTGTATAACCAGTGCAACAGAAAACGACTAAATGACCTAATAAGTATCAATAAACACTTCAGGCCATGAACTACGAGATCGGTATTTTTTCCGCGCCTCCGTCATTCAGTAAAAGGTCCTCAAGGTGCTTGTTGATGACGCAAACAAGAGGCTGCCCTTGCCACTGCCTGTTTTTCCATATGGCTTGATCAGCTCACACAAAGATCATCCAAGAACGCATCATTAGTAAATAAATAGAGCTATTCAGAACTGCGATGATGATGATGATGATGATGATGCTGATGATGACGATGATGATGACGATGATGATGAATGCCTATGTAGATTTATATTGTTCACAAAGAAAACTGACTGATGGGCGCTCATTACTATTACAAGTACAAACTAGACAATAATAATAACAGAAACCTGTTGAATAATTGTTTTAAATGAAACTAAAATGGTTGATTTATTCTCTAATTTAGCAGTGAAAAGAAATGTACATACCATATTGTCTAGTCTATCCAAGACAAAATTTGCATTTTTCATTTTATTTTTAATTCAGATGATGGAGACAATGGATCATCAAGGACTTCCCACACATAACTTCCCAGACATAGTCTTTATATCTTCAGTCTCATTATTCCTGAGCATAATAGACAGTAATTCAGCAACCAACATAAATATACTGTATATATTGTAAATATCGGAAAGTACTAGAAACAGAACAGAAAAAGATTCAGTATTCATGTATTATATGAACAAAGCCTTTTAATTCTGTATCCTGTACATCTAGACAACAGTTTATAGACAGTGAGGATCAGTGTAATTAATCTTAAATAGAGCGAAAACCCCATCTCTCCCATGAATTCTGACCAGACACACGTCTTCTCTGAAAAGAGTTTTTAAAAGTTGGCAGTGTAACTTGAAATGTATCTGTTGCGCATGCGCAAACGGAGGTCCGCCATATTGTCTGCAGCCAGGTACTCCAAACAACAGTATGCGCGTGCATGTGTAGCTGAGTTCCTCTGTGACGCGCATTTATTCTCTCCCGCCCATGCCCAGACTGCGCTTTTGTTCCCGTGACTACTTGTAGCCAATGAATGTCCGCGCTTTAGACGCGCACTGGCGCGTGACCGCGCACGTTGCGTTCGGATAATTCTAACGGGAGCGAGTACGTGCGCGCACTCGTATTCTTTGTGTGGCAGCGTAGAGAAGCGCCAAAAAAAAGAGTGACCATGGCTGATGAAAAACCTAAGGTGAGTGTCACTCTGTTGTATTAAAATACCAGTTGGTTCCGCAGGATTGTTGTTTTGGGGCTCAGAAAAAAAACTACATTTTACACTGTTGGTTTTATCTCTCCTGAGTTGCAAGTTACTGTTGAGCTCCTGCTAACGTTATACCTACTCTGGTAGACCGGAAGGATCGTGCACGCGCATCCACAGGCGCGCAGACAGCTGCTTGAACACACGCACACACATCTGTTGTCATCAGCTCAGATGTGTGTGTGTCGTGAACGGTTAATTCTGTCACTTGTGTGTCACTTCCGTTTCAATGAGACATCAACCTGCAATGATTGGCACAGAAGCAAAGTCAGTCAACGCCTCCGTGGATATTCTGATCGAAATTAAAAACCCTTTTCTGGAAACAAATTTAGAAATTGTTTTACAGTGTGTAACGAACTTGGTAAATTGAAACTGACGTGTTTCATTGATGATGTGATTTCTTTAGAACGTTGTTTCTATTTTCTGCCAGATTGTTGGACCTACTCTGACTGTTTTTTGTGTAACCACCAAATTGAAACACTGATGTGAAAAATCACAGCGTGTTTCATGTTCATGTTTTTGTTGATCGACTGTAATGAGATGTTCGGTGCTTTATGGTTTTGTTTTGTTTTTTTTACTGCAGGAAGCTGTGAAGACAGAAAACAATGAACACATAAACCTGAAGGTAGCAGGTCAGGATGGATCAGTGGTGCAGTTCAAGATCAAAAGACACACGCCGCTCATCAAACTCATGAAGGCCTACTGCGAGAGACAGGTGGGCATGGCGGCACAATATCAGCGCACAAATGCTTTTAATTAATGATGAAACATGTCCCGGGATCAGTTTTGATGCGATATCATAAGAACATGAAGCCTTTGTGTTACATGTTCAACCTCTCCCAGCAGATACACAGACGGGTTAAAACAACCATTTGTGAGTGTCAACACATGGAGACATGGAGTTTATTTTTATTTGGGTCACTGGCTGTTCCCTCTCTGTGAAAAAGATTTGTCAGTCTGTGGTTAATTAAGTCTGGTTCAATATATTGAGGAAGCAGCTTACAAAGCCCCTTCCGTGACTCGCATTCATTATAGTGTTAGTGAGACCTGCCAGTGGATCACAAGACTGTTTCACTAAATTTGCCAGTGCAGCGTTGGAATATGACATTAATTAACCACTCGTTCACGTTATCAGATCTTGTTGAATAAACATTATACGAACGATCCATGTACAAGCAGTAATAGAGGACTGCTTACAGATTTAGATCCTCACTTGTCAAACAGAATGTCATGAGTCATCCTTGCAAAATGAAACGTGAATATACTGCGGCCACTTTTGTTCTAACTGTTACACAGTACACGTTTCAAAATATTGGCTGTTTGAAAAGACCAGTCAGAGAACCAGGTTCATCAGAGCAGAGAACTCATAAAACATGTTTTTTAAAAATATTTCTTCATGTAAAAACCTCTTGGTGGGTTATAATTTCTAAACAGATGTAACCCTCAGTCATCCCTCCAGCATCAAGTAGCAGCCCCTGACAGATATTTGTGTGAATTGTCCTTTGACTGTTGGGCCTTTAAATGTTCCAAAAATGCTTGAATACAGATAATGGGACTCCTTATGTTGATAGATGAGAGGGTTAAGTTCTGATTTACTTTAATTTCTGTGTGTTTGTTTCTCCAGGGAATGTCGATGAGGCAAATTAGGTTCAGATTCGATGGACAGCCAATAAATGAGACAGACACACCGGCACAAGTAAGTTCGACATCTTTAAACAGTGAGTTTAGCAGCATAAGAGCATGAGGCAAACTTAATCTTACCTATTACACTTCCACTCACATGTTTTCTTGTGGTTTTGCAATTTACAGTATGTTGAATACAGTTATTTTTTGGTACTGTCATGGAGAAACCAAGACTTTTGTTAAACATGTAACACAGCTCCCGTCTCTCCTTTTGGCAAATGGAGCGATAGGCTTGGAGTAGTTTCAGTACACATGTGATATGAACTTCTTCATCAGAGGGACCTCCCGGTCCGTTTGCAAACAGAGATAAGATAGGTGACAGACATTTCCTGTAGATGCAGATTACTGTGTATTATGGAACATAAGCATCAACAAGACTCCAGGAAGTACACACATCCATGATGGAGTCTAACAACAGCTTTACTGTTGTTTGTCACTGGAACAATTTAGAGGTGTAACCACTGAGAACATTAACAAGTGTCATAAAATCCAAAAGAGAAACTGAGCATCAGGACCAGTTGTGGCATTTTAAATAGAAATATTTTCTTCTATAAATCCGACTCACCTGAGCATCACCTCTCACCCTGCAATTCTCCACACTGAGCTAGCACCTCAGCACACATGATTTCAGATTATCAGTTTAATAATTGTGAGCAATGAGCCATCTCATCTAATATCAAAAACTATGTATCCGACCCTACAGCCCAAAGGTAACGTTGACACAAGAATCATAAAGATGCTTCGAGCTGACACGTTTGCAAACATACACTGTCAATAGAAGTCCATTTGGCTTCAGTTCAAAACTGGAGATTCCTCTTGTGTGTTTGTACAGAACTGTAATGCTGTGCAAACCTGTCTGAAGCTAGTTTGACATCAATCCTCTCTTCTTTTTAACAGCTGGAAATGGAAGACGAAGATACAATTGATGTGTTTCAACAACAGACAGGAGGCCTGATTTGAACGACCAAACGCATCACGACTTTCCTCCTCAACTAAACCAGTCTTCTGGGCCTGTGATACACGGCGGCTTCTTGATTCGACAGAAGAACTTGTAATATCTCTGCTTCATATAACTGCTGTACAGTACCCCCCCCCCCCCC
>CAAKHB010007181.1:18101-38812 GCA_901007665.1 Aeoliscus strigatus | reverse complement strand
CACAGTAAATCACGGCAAGTTCCCGAAACAAGAGGACTCGTACGCGTTCGAGGAGGACAGCAGCAGTGAGAGCTTGTCGCCGGAGCAGCACCACAGCGATGAGTCGCAGGGGTCAGCCTGCCCTTCATCAGAGGCTGTCTGCAGCACACCCTCCTCCTCCTCCTCCTCCTCCTCCTCACTCACCCTCACCAGCCTTCAACAGGTACAGACCCTCCAGCAGTTCCTGGCCTCTCTCATCACTTTGCTTGCTCTGCCCCCCTGTGGTGGCAGAGAGAACTACACCAACATCCTCTGCACCCTGCAGCGACGGACGTTGACTTTATCGAATAATGTGACCAATTACATTTGATTAGTTTTCTAAATGTTAAAAAATGTTAAATATTGTCAACAGTTTCAAATGTTGAGACATGTCAGTGACAAACTGTTTTAAAATCACATCAAACATCAATAATCGTATGATGATGATGAGATAAATATATAAGTATATTATTTGTGATCGTGAGTAAGTAAGTGGAAACGAATCATATATTTTCTCCACTGGTGTAACTATTGACATGACTTGATGAGAGCTAATGTAACTAATTGATTCTAATTGATTCTTTTCTATTTGAATTAATTTTTAAACCTGCATCTCCATGGCAGACAGGTGGCGCTGCAGATTCAAAGGCGTTAGGAGAAGCTGAGCACGAGAAAAAAAAACGCGCAAAGCAACAAAAACTGGGTTTATTAAACATACAGACTAGGTTTTTGAAGACATTGTTGAGATTGAACTGAATTTCTTTTTACATAATTTAATGACACGTCAGTCTCCAGTAATGTCGCGCATTCGTTATGTTGTCATCGCTGGCGTCCGTCTGTTGGCCGCTGGACTGAGTTGACCCGAGTTGATCTGAGCAGGTGTCAGGTGCCGTTGGTTCCTCCCTGTTTACCTTCACCCCCCATGACCTCATTCCAGCAGTCGCCATCAGCGGCGTTCACCGCATCCAATGTTTACGCTCCATCTTTAAAAAACGCAGTCATCAAGTGCAGTTACTTGGAAATGGCTGTTTTATAGCTTTTTGGAGATAGTTTAGTAACATCAACACACGAGCATTTCTTTTGAAATAGTTGTAGCAGTTTGGATTATAAACCAAACGTCCAGAGTGTCTGAACCTCTTCACTTCAGGTTTTCAATCCTCTAGTCCACTTACTAAAATGTCTGAAATTAAATATATGGAGAACAGAAACATGAAGTTTCTGTGTGTGAAATGTTTGATTTGTGTCTCTTGTGCTGTTGAAATGCTAAAATGTCACTTTATAAGGTATTTGCAGTTGATTTAAAGGTTTGGGATGTGACTGAAAAGGTTGACTGAAGAAAAAAAAAGTTCCATATTTTTCAGCGTCAACAAGTATTTTCTACTTCTAAAATGTGGATAGTTGAATGGTCTCACAGTGTTACAGTTCTTTCATAGCACAAGCCCAGCGTTAATGAAGTAAAACTATGCAAGAATTATTGAAATATACTGGAAGTGTAAAAGTATACTGGAAGAGGCAAAAGTATTCTTGTACTTGTGCTCTGCACAGTGTCTTTATTTAGTAACAGCCAAAGAAAATCTGCAAAATAACTACATATTTGTCAGATGAATGTAGTAGTAAAAGGTAATTAACCACACGATGAATGATCACAAATTGATGCTTTGTAAATGAAATATTTCAGTAAAAATGGTGGTGCTGATCGGATGTTTGTTCATCTTTAACTGTTTCTGTACATATAAACAGAAAAACCCTGTGTCAAGTGTGGCTGAAGTAACTCCAATTAGTGATCAGTGAATCTTCTTGTGACCAGGGAGGCTCGAGCAGAGATCCACCCGACCAGAACCAGGATGACGGACTGTCTGCAGCGAACAGCCAGACGACTCCTCCGATACCTGTGCCTGCTATTGTCAAGGTCTGTACATCGCTGAAGATTCAACTTCCAGCTTTAGTCAACGCTCACGCGTTTCACCCTCCTCCCTCCGAACAGACCAAAACATCTGATAAGAACCGACACAAGAAGCCCAAAGACGTGAAGCCCAAAGTGAAAAAGCTGAAGTACCACCAGTACATCCCCCCGGACCAGAAGGCTGAGAAGTCGCCTCCGCCGATGGACTCGGCCTACGCCCGACTCCTCCAGCAGCAGCAGCTCTTCCTGCAGCTGCAGATCCTCAGCCAGCAGAAACACGCTCACACACACTCACACTCGCAGCAGCACACACACACCCCGCAGACCCAGGCTCAGCAGCGGCAGCCCTCCTTCAGCTACCAGCCGCAGCCACCAGCACAGCTGCACAAGTGAGTGCCAGTGACCTCTGACCTCCAGCTGTACTGGTTTCAGTGTGTGTATAGGCCGTTGTGAGGGCATTCATGAAAGTCATTTACTGATACGACTAACTGTGCGTTGTACTTGCGGAGGAAGTTTGAGTCGGTAACGGTACAACGATGTATTACCTCATGAACAGACACATGTCAGTGAACTGGTTAGGAAGAGGACGCAGAGTCAAACACAAAACGTGGATAGACGTGCAGATCAGTAAGTGAGCACCAGTAAGACAGACAAAGAGATACTTGATTAATCTCTGGGAGAAAGTCAGAGAGAGAGTCTCACATTCAGTACGTCAACTTTAAGTTGACATAATGAAATACTTCAAGTATTTAGCACAAGTTGAATCAATGGAAACCCATGTAACCCTAAACCCTTTCATAACTCATGATGCTTTTCATGTATTGCGGTTTTATGTTTTTGTCCATGTTGTGAAAGCCAGTGGGGATCAAAACAATCTTTTATGAACTTTGAAGTAATAAACGGGGTAAAAATGACATGAGAGATTTTGCCAACGTTTTCAGAACCGAGGATTTATCTCTTTCAAAGGTCCTCACCCTGTTTTCTCAGCACCAGTGTTAAAGACCGGTGATGACTCCATGTGTTTGTTCCCTTCAGAGGAAGCAGTGAGCAGATGTCTTGCAGCAGCACCGGCGCTCCGTCCAGTGTGGCCAACGGTAACTCGTCCTCTCCGGTCAAGAGCACATATCCCAACCAGAGCAGCCTGTCGCCAGTCAAACCTGGGCCCCTGCCGGCCAACCTGGACGACCTAAAAGTAGGTGTCACGAGCCATTTGTCTGACCCTTCATCCAAACCGAGTCTGAGTTATCGTATGTTCGATGTTATCAAAGGTCTCGGAGCTCAGGCAGCACCTGCGTATCCGCGGCCTCCCCGTCTCTGGTACCAAGACTGCTCTCATTGAGCGTCTCCGACCCTTCAAGGACTCCACCGCCGGGTCTTCTCCTTCAGCCTCGTCCGACATCACCACCATGACGTTCCCCGTCACTCCCACGGGGTCTCTGTCCTCGTACCAGTCTCCATCCTCCTCCAGCGCCCTGTCCCACGGGGGCTACTACCCGTATCCCAGCACCTCGTCCTCCCCTCCGATCTCGCCGGCGTCCTCCGAGCTGTCGCTCAGCGGCTCGCTGCCCGACAGCTTCAGCGACGTGCCCATGTCCTCGCCGCCACAGTTTGCCCTGCAGCCGTCCCCCGGCCAGCTCGGCATGGAGGACGGGCTAGGAGGGGGCGGCCTCTGTGGGGGGGGGCCCAGAGCAGAGGACGGTGGAGGAATGGAGGGCCTGGACGCTGAAAAAGACAAAATGCTGGTGGAGAAGCAGAAGGTGATCGAAGAGCTGACGTGGAAGCTGCACCAGGAGCAGAGGCAGGTGAGTGGCAACAGAACGTCTGTCGAAAACAGCGTCGAAACGATGGGGTCACGTCTCACGTGGAACATTTGTAACGGACGGTACTTGGTATTTGTTTTCCCTCGTGATCCCGCTTGTTAGGTCGAAGAGCTTAAGATGCAGCTTCACAAGAGGAAACGTTGTTACGGATCCACACAGGACACCATCACTCCTGCATCTCAGCCCCACCCCACCCCCATGCACCACCACCAACCCCCGGGCATGATGGGCCAGAGATTCTTCGGGGTGACCATCAAACAGGAGCCCATGTCCCTCTCGTCCAGCTGCCCTCTCTCCTCCCCCAAACAGATCAAGAGCTCTCCTGGGAACTGCATTGAAGACGTGGCAAACTGTACCCCCCTGCTCCCCGGTATGGGGGGCCATGCTGGGCCACAGTGTATGGACACAGCCCCTCCCTCAGGCAGCCCCTCCACCATGTCTGCGTTCCTCAGCCCACAGTGCTCGCCGCAGGACTCCCCCATCGGAAAGCCTTCAGGGAGCCCCCAGCCCCCATCGCCCAACAACCCCTACCTGCTGACACCGCCACTGGGGAGGGACGGCTGTGGTCACCTACAGTCCCACTGCAATAACAAAGCACGCAACATGCAGGTATGATGTCCAGCTGCCGTCATGGAGACTCTTTGGAGACATGATGATGATTCAACGTGTTCAAACTCCAGGTACACAAGAGTGGGGGCCAACATGTCAACTGTTCTTACCCTGACCAAAGAAGTCACCAGGGGGTCTTTCCCAACACGGCTGATTGTCTCGCTCACAACGGCTCAGCCAAGACCGACAGCCCACATCTGCCAGCAAAGGTAACGGCCCCCACCAGTGGATGTGAATGTGTCCTAACGTCTGTAAACCATCGTCTCCCCCCGCGGTCCGTTGTCACTCTTGTTGTGTGTCGGCTCATCTCGTTCTCCTTTGTCACAAATTCCTCCACATGTCAGTGACACAACGCCGGCCCCTCACTTCAACCCCACGGGCCGACTTCCTTCGTTATCCTTCTGTTGTCTGTTGACACTCACATTCAGTGAGCCCCCCCCCCGCTAACCTGTGGGCTAATGTCACTTCTCACCCGTTTCTCATGTAGATGTCAGTATTGCCCTCTCCTCGGCATGTCGGCCAAAAGTGCCAAAGCTCCTTCAGTAGCTCAGATTCAGCTGCATCTGACTTAAGACAGCCCCCATGCTATGAGGATGCAGTCAAGCAGGTAAATTTAAGTCCGTGCTACAATTCTGGCCATAGATTGTATCTGACCTGTCGGCGTTGCTGTTTTTCCGTGCCGTCTCTGTTTTGGTCTCTTGAAATCCATCGCCTGCATTGCATCTCTCTTTTCACTCATTGCTTTCTCCACCACACTGACCTTTTCCAGCTTTTACCAAGTTTTGAAGCAGTGTTTGAAACATGCAAACATTGTGGAAGGCAGACGGAACTGGATGGCAGTGAACTGTTGGTCAAAAGAAGAGACAGAGGCACACGGTTCTTGTCGGTTGTTATAGTGTTACAACCTCTGGGGAGATCTACACAACCACAGGTTCAACAACCGTATTTTTTGGTCCTCAGTAGTATGGTGTCTTCCCTGGTGGGTCATATGGCTCATTGGCCCTAAGGTTGGGGCCACCTGACCCCATCTGCCATTGGATTCCTGTCCTGTAACCTGTCAGCTATGTCGTATGCTCCCACCTCTGTGCATGTCGACACATCCTGCATCCTGCTCCAGCTCTGCATCGCCAGCATTCATGACGGCTGTGGATCCCAAGAAGGACATAGACAGCATGGGTTAGGTCGTCTACGCTGGGGAATACAAAGGTGTATTTGATATCTATATTGGGACTGGAGAGTAGTGTTGGGCCTTAGTCCCTGGGGACAGTGAAAGGTCAAGGTCAACAACATTAGACAAACGCTGTGAAAACTCCAAAATCGATTGCATCATGTTGACGTGTCCAGTTGGCAGTGGAAGGGAATGGAGTGAAGGGACCGGTAGTCACCGAAGACGGTGGAGTCCTTGGTCATTCCATGTTTACCCTGCATTATTGTGTGGGCTAATGTTAGCTTCATGCTAACCACGTATGGATATGGTCAGCTTTCTGTCTCTGTCAAATCTGCCTCAAATTTTTGAACGGATTGAACTCATTGTTTCTGACAGTGCTGCTATACACAAACCAAAGACACCACAATTTTCTGTCTTTATTAAAGCAGTAACGGTTTTTGCCCACCAGAAAAAAAGTACCAAAAGGAAGCGAGCCGACTGTCCTGTTAGATACATCAGCCAATTTGCTGATCTGCTCTCCAAAAATGTTTGTGTCACAAAAAAACTGCTCTGCAAGTCCATGTTGGCTGCTTGAACGCTTGCATCTTTTATTCTAAATATATCCTGACGTGTTTCAGCTCATAATAATCACTGCGTATTTACTCTTTTTCCAGCAAATGACCAGAAGTCAGCAGATGGATGAACTTTTGGATGTGCTCATAGAGAGTGGTGGTAAGTACCTCTGACTCAGTCTGGAGCTAACGTTGCACCTCTACGTGGATTTGAAGATTGTGTTTAAATCACCAGCTCGACTTATATACATGCAAACTTTTCATCTTACCCCAGTCAGTGGGATTAGAGTCCTCTGCCCATTGTGATCCTCCCTCCTCTCCTCTTTCTCTTCAAGAGATGCCAGCTAACGTCAGAGAAGAGAGGGAGAGGTCCTCTGTAACCAAAGTTGTGCCTCACATTACTGTGTTCCCAGGGTGTCCCGGCCTCCTCGTCCCGAGGTTCCACCGACACTATGACCACCTGTCCCCCACACAGCTACCTTACGACCACTTGACCAATCACGTCGCTGAAAGCCATCTGGAGAATCTGCTGGGCAGTCCCGTTGGCCGAGGAGGAGAGGTGATCCTTCATAAAATGGGCACAGATGATGGAGGCCAAGAGGACGGAGGCACTCGAGACAGCGAAGGATATGGGAGCCCACACAACCACCACCGGCATCCTCACCCTCCCCAACAGGACAAAGTTCTGACCAACAGAGAGCTGATAGATACACCTCTGTCCCCCATGGGCAAGGTGTCCGCCATCCCCGAGGTGCAGGGGATGGTCAGCATGACCTTCAGTGAGACACCATGGGAGACGATGGAGTGGCTGGACCTGACGCCACTGAGCTCAGCGACAGGATTCAGCGTTGCCACGTCCAGCGTGCCCAGCATTTTCAACGCCGAGTTCCCGGACGTCACAGACATGAACTTAAACTCTGCCGTCGACCTTCACTTGGAGCACTGGTGAAGGCTTCGCCACCGCCCGAGCGTCGGCTGACTGCTGCTGTCGAGTGCCCAAACCCGAGACACCAGCTTTCAAGTAACTGCACAGACTGCAGACACCAGCGATGGCCATACCAAAGAACTTGTTACTCTCATAAAAAGCTCCTGTCCAAGTGCCTAAATATGACATTTGGCTGAGACTAACCCGATGACTGTGACTGTACTACAGCATCCCGTTGTCATACCCACTATCCAAAGACCAGGTCCTTTTTGGACCAACGGTGGCCATAGCAACCCAATCTGTGGAGACACGAAGAATTATACCAACATATATGCAATATCAGTGTTAAAACACCAAGACTTGAAGGGACATTGTGACAATCATTGTATACGTCCTCAGTCTATATTTGTATTACTGGAAAAAAAGGAATTACAAGGTGAATTGGATCTCTTACGACGGCCATTTTGTAAATAAGGCAACTATGTGCACTGACAGAGACAACCTGACATCTGCATATTTTGTCAGCGGCGTGGGAGACGACACAAACCACAAATCAAGAGTAATCTGTAATCAGTTCCTTATTGGATGTAAATATGGAGAGAAGAAACTCACTGTGCACCTTTAGCTTAAAACACATTTGTCACAGGTTGCTTGAGCTTCGTGTTTGTGTGTAGAAATGGTTGGCATTCCTACGGGGGACCTTTTTAAAACAAGTTTCGTTTCACTATTTGGCACTGTTTGTCCACAGAATGACATTCTAGCGAGAGATGGATTCCTTTAAAAACCTTTGGTCTTATCAGTTTGAATTGGAGGAAAAACAACCATAAGCTCAACTCTGGTTTTGCCTTTTCAATGTGTTAATTTACCTTTTTATGAAATACATAGAAAGTTTGATATGTTTTCTTTTTGCTTACACATTTTAACGCATTAATGCAAAGTCGGTCAAATGTTTGTGAAAATTACAACGTCATCTCTATTTTTCTCTTCACCCCTTTTATTTCCATTTGATAATGTGTGTACCTCTGTATGCTGTATTTCTACTGACATTCCTTATCTCTTTTTTACAACTAGAAAAGTCCATGCTAGAATTTGACCGCACAGATTTTTTTGTTTTAATAGCGTGACGCAAACAGTGACCACTTCTAAAAGACTATTATTTCTTAAACCTGATGATTATGAAGCATACATGTCCATCACTAGCACTTGTGAATAGGAGAATGTAATATATTCAGATCTTAACTGTGAATCAACTCAGCACAGGCTCGTACCGGCGCTTGCCTTAACCTACAGACGTCGACGTTCCGACACTCCTGATTCGGGTCAGCAGCTCATTCTCAGGCTACTGCAGAGCTTCATGATGGTTGTTCATGTGGATCAGCCGTGCTGGAGGACGGACACTGCAGAGAACATGCAGGGCAGGAGTCATGGGAAATCCTGTCACATGAGAATTGGACGTTTTGTGAAATACACAGATTTACTTCCTTTGATGACAACTTTCATATGCGTATGTCGACGTCCAAGTCCCAAATCAGTCAGTGCACCATCATAAAGTATCCCACTATGCATCAAGTTATCTGATGGTCACTCAGATACCGTCATGCACTGTGCAGAGTGAAAAACAATCCGTTGACATTCAGTGTAGTACACAATCTGTTCATGATATTCCCGACAAATGTAAATATGTGTGTGTAAATCAGCACATAAACATTATTTTGGCGCAGTGAGAACATGTATGGAATGTTGCTGAAAAATGCTAATGTTTGAGAACCAGCACTCCTCCATACATAGGGATTGTTCCAACAGCACAAAAACAACCAGCATAGTTTCAGGTGTAAGCAAGCGAAAGAAAGAAAGCAAGTGAGTCTCTGTTGGTCCGATCGATCTCATCTTTGCATTGTTTCACTCTCAGGAAGCAAGTAAGTTTCCACACAATGTCAAACTGTTGCTTTAAGGTCATTGGCCAGAAAAAAAGTGCATGGTACAATTATGCATCCGCTATTCAATCATGCTTTGTGGCGTGTGTGAAAAAACAACAACAAAAAAACAAGCCAGCAGGTTTTGTGTTGATTGAGAAATGACCCGCTCCTCTGGGGGACTTTCCCCCTTCGCATCGAAATCCAGGCTCAACCAAAGATGATGTGAGATCCATATTATCTGTTGATGAAACATTTCTACCCAAAAGGGCGGAGTCTCTTCCATTGGACGCAACGGGTCTCTGAGTATGACTGTCGCTCTCAGTCAAAACGTCTTTACGACAGACTGAACCCTCCGTCCAGACATCTCACGAGGAAGAACTGTTTGTTCATCCATCAGACAGTTTTGTAGAATCCTTTGTGCACTGAAGCTGTTGTAGTGACGCCACACACTCTATTTTATATTTTTTTGTTTTTGTCATCCATTTTGTTACATTTCATTGTTCTGCTGTTGGATTATTGTGTTTTTATCACATGGAACCAAAGTCATTACTTTCCGAGTTGTTTGAAATCTACTGGCCTTTTTTTTTGCCCATTACCATTAAATTTGAACAATTTCCCAATCGGTACCAAAAAATCTACAAAAAGAGCACATGACAGAAGCTTAATGTTGCTTGGCCACCGACTTGCTTAACTATTGTACAAAAACTGTATTTACCTGCATTCCTATATACTACCGAACCAAGAGCAATAAACTTACCACTGCAAAACCACCTCGCTTTCATTCATGTTTGACTTGACAAAGCACACGGGAGAAGGTTTTCGTCTTTTCCATGGGAACTTTATTCGGAACCCTTGATAAACATACAATATAATATTAATTGCCCTTAATATTATTTTACCATCTAATATGAACATTCTAGTAAATTGCAATTTATACAACATGTCACCTGGAGATTCAGAGTCTCCAGTGTTGAGGAAACGTGTCCATGAGAGAGGAACAGATCTGGAAACAGTTTGTCAGTGAAAACAGCTCCGGTCGCATTGGATGAGAGCATGGGCTGTCTCTGGGGGAGTTGCACATTTCTTTTTTTTTTTTTTTTTTTATTATTTTATCATTGATAGAAACCGAGGAACCAGAATTCTCCACATGAACTACAAACAGAGAATACTGTCAACATCTCTACCCACATGTACACTTATACCTCAGTCAGATCTAGTTACTTGATCCAAAGTGGAATTAAACCGTCAGCGTAACCACATGATCACAACGGGGGTCATTAACGTTGTCATAATTACCATGAAAACACCATCCAACTGATCCTGTATCATAATGTGACATTTTGTTACACTAAATTCATTTACGAGATCAGTCTGACTTGGGGCTTATTTCTCTTCATGTCCTGAAAACACAAAGTTGACATTGACCTTTCAAACAATGATTGTGTACGACTAAAGCAACAATGTTTGACGCCCTCCAAAGAACTGTCCAAACAGTTTCTGTCTTTGAGTAGTTTGCGCCCAGTGATCAGAAACGTGGATGTTGTTCCTGGTTTAAAAACACGTCGTGTGACTCTTTCAATTCTTATTATCGACAGCTTTATCCGTTAGAGTCGACTTGTGTGTAGACCCCCCCCCCCCCAGTGAACTCTGGTATATGAACTGAGGTGGTGAAGTGTTGTGCACTAGAGACTCGTCCACGGTGTCGTGTTTGGGAAACATTCTACCATCAGTGCAAACCAGAGAGACATGCCGAGTCACGGAGGAACATGCAAAGTCAAAGCAGTAACTCAGTGAGGGATGATCCTCCTCTTCTCCTGACACGTGTGCTCGGTACATGCGTGAACAGGATCAATGTTTAGCAGCAATAATGGGTATCATTTGTCTGTCAACAGGAAACCTTTATGTTTTCTTAAATGTAGCTATGGCCTTCGTATCACAGCACGGTGGATGTGTGATCAGTGTGGATGCGTGGGTGAACTGTACAGTGCTACGACAGGCAGCCGAGGAACGTTAAGGCTCGTTCACACACATACACACTCAAACACCAAATCACATTTTCATTCACAAAACCCTGGAGGTCCTCGTTTAATTTGATCCGTTTCTGTTTAGGAACGAGCCCCAACAGTCGAACAGAACCTGCCGGAAACAGCAGATTAAATGTACTATATACATACACATTTACATCAGTGGACATGAAGTAACTTTACATCAGATAAGGTAGAAATACAAGATTGGCTGCAGTTTGTGCCGCTCATGTGTTCATGTGTTGTCAAAGTTCTGGCTGTTTTTAAGATTTGAATCCATCTGCGTCAAAGACAATTGTGTAAAAGATTCTTACTACACAGATATTTTGGTTTGTATCTTGACTGTAACAACGTCACAAGAGCGGTGCAAACTAGGACAATCATTGCACGAGAGAATTATATATTGTCCTAATGGTGTGTTGACACACTCACAGATTGCATATTGACAACGGGAAAAAAGAAGAAATAAAGCCACACAACCATATCCAAACACTTTTTGCATACTTGCTCAGTTACTATGAGTGTTGAGCTCCACCAAGCATTTGTGTGTATGTGTGTGTGTTGTATACGTGTACACGTATATGTGTATACGTACAGATTGATCCAACAGATGGATTTTTGCTCACGAGCGTCACTCTACAACCTTTTATTTGGTCGATTCTGTATTGATGCACACTGACTTCAAGAATGTGTGTGTATGTGTGTGTGAGTGTGTGTGTATATATATATATGTGTGTGTGTGTATGTGTATATGTATATGTGTATACACACACACACACACACACACACACACACACATATATATATTATTTTTAAAGCATACACTTATCGTTTTATCTCACACACAAAGATGCTTTGTATTTCACGAATGTCATGTCTTCAAGTTTTTTTCTGGCTGGATGGTGGTGATGATGGTTTCTTTTAGGTCGGACTGACTTTGAACGAGCTGAGAGACATAGGTTTTTCTGACAACACTCATCTCATTGCACCGGGCAATTTGGGACTCTTTGCTCTTTGGAAAATGTAAATAAACAGGTGACTCTACAGAACTCTACCAGCGAAGATGTCATGATAAAGCTTTTACGTCCCACCCACCACACGGTGGGCGACAGGCCCTTCCTCCTCAGCCAAACTGCCTCAGTCCACATACATCGGCGAGACGGGAGACGAGGGGATCTGATCCAGGATGCGACACACGTAACTGGCAACGTCCACAAAACGCTCCTCATACATGAGAATGAACGGGTGTTTCTGAGGAGAGAAACAGGAGACAGGATGTAACAACAACAGTACCAGGAGCTGGCTGGTTAGCTTAGCTTTAGCATCCGCACAACTCTGCAAGTAAACCAGTGTGTGAAAATAAATAGGACATTCAAAAAGTACAGAGCAGTTTGTAATCACATTAGTCAACCAGTAGAAAATGTTACTGAGGCAAAGATAAATTTGAAAACCTCTTTACTGGGGCAGGCTAACAGTTTCCCTCCTTGTCCAGACTTTATGCTAAGCTGGGCTAAGCTAACTTGGTCATGTGAGGAAGGAAGGAATGAAGGAGTGAAAGGGGATGGATGTAAAGAAGAAGAAAAAAAGGGAAGGACAGAAGGAAATGAAGAAAACAACAAATGTTTGACCCTCTTGTGTAGGAGGGTTAGTTCAAGTCCCATTCACCCAACTGTGGTCCCATCCAGTGGTCACACCAGTAAAATAACAGCTAAGGACTACTCTAACAAGCTCCCTTTGTTTTAGTGCATTATGAAAATGTTCACAATTAGCCAACTACCCTTTACAATATAAACAAAATGAAATTTCTTCAGAAGAAAATAGTACAATTATACATAAAAATCAGTACCATTAAAAAAAAACAATGAAATGATTTGTACATGTGTGCAGTGACAAAGACATGAACTGATTCACACAAACTAAAGAAATCCTAACGCTAAACAGTAAACACATACACACAGCAACCACGTTCAACTTTCAGTAGTTTTCAGAGACATGAATTTCAACAAACATTGCGACAGAACTTACCAGAAGCTCCTTGTACTTTGGCCGCTTCGATTCATCCTTTGTAAGGCTGAGAAGGGTGAGAACACATGAGACTCCACATGAGACGGCGATTGGCATTTGTGACGTCAACTGATATTTGGGCAGATGCGATAACTTCTCAGACGTGTTGCTCAACATTTCTTACCAAAGGTTAACAAAGTTGATGAACTTTGGGGAGAACTGTCGCTCCTCGGAGTTGCTAAGTTGCGGCGGCTCTCCTTTCACCACCTGTGTCAGCTGATCGAACACACTGTTCCACTTGGGGTACGGAAACCTGCCGGTGGCCAGCTCGTACTGAAAGACAAACAACAAGAATGTTTCACTGACTCCCTGTCAGACTCATGTTGGATCTGGGGACTTTACCGACCAGGGTGATTCCCAGACTCCACACATCAGACCGGACGTCGTAGCCTTGTCTGGAAGCACTGGGGTCTATTCTCTCAGGCTGCAAACGCAGAAACACAGAGACTCACTTTACCTCCACACAGCTGCCACAAACAATTGTTCAGTAAAGTTCATTCATGAACCAGCAGTGGAGGACGAAGCGCAGGGGGGGCTTTCGGTTTTCGTTGTTTGACTGACGTGTCTGTGCGTTTGAGTGCTTTGTGCAGGGTGAGTGCGCTTCATCAGAAGAGTGTGTAAGCCTGATTCTACAGCTGCCTCAAAACCACTGTGATAGGTCAGTTTTTGACGTTCCCATCTGTGTGTGTGTTTGCCGAGAAGACAAAGCAGAAAACATTCAGTAAACACCAACTGTTAAGCACTCAGAACACAGAAGAAAAGAGGGGGTACACAAAAATAGTGCCTCCCTTATCCTCTTAAGGATATTATAATTTCAGCACCATGATTTTTTTTGTAAAGAGTTTGTTTAAAGAGTACAAATTCAATGAAATCAAAGTATTGTATTGTTACTATTATTATGATTAATGAATAATTGACAATTAATTATTTTGTATTTCTTTTTAATTTTGTATTTCTTTTTAATTTTTTGTCCAATTTTCTTGTACTCATCCCAAACAGCAAGGAGGAATAAAAATGCGCACCAAATTAAAGCTCAGGCCTCAGGAGGTTAAATGTATTCAAACAATTATCAGTTAGGCAAATTTAAGAGTCCCATAGCTCCCCAGGCCAGCAATCAAAGGGACCTTCTTGCTCTGAGGTGACAGTGCTAACCACTGCACCAGCATGTTGCCCCATCCCAAAGATCCACACCCCTGATAATTAATGTTCCTGATGATAAACCTAAAATACAAAACAAGGACAATAAGACAATAATATTAACAACATAAGAACAGGGCCTGTGAGACTGAGACACAACTAATACATGAGACACAGATCGGGAGAAAGACGACGTTACTGAAAAACTAGTGGATTCTTTGGATACTCTCCATGGCATGAGACCAGTTCAGAAGTGGGCGGAGAACGATACCGATCTTGTTGGTGTTGCTGCGGTAACACGCTCACGTGAAGTAAAACACATAAAAATAAGAAAAGTGGAAATGAGCGGTCCATGTCAGCACTACACAAAGGCATACACAGCTTCAGAGTGTGTGTGTGTGTGTGTGTGTGTGATCGCATGCGTGTGTCCCACACACAGTCAAGCACACAGGTGTGGCTGCTGGCTGCTCCTCACATACCGCCATGTACGGCCTGCAGCCCGCATCCCTGGTCTTGGCTATGGAGTCCACCAGCTGACCGCTGATCCCAAAGTCACACAGCTTGATGTTCCCCCTTCGGTCCATGAGAATGTTGGAAGGTTTGATGTCTACGACACAGGAGGGGACAGTTTCACTCACGGCACGATGCACGTCATCAGTGGACATCTGTAGATGAAACAGAACCTACCTCGGTGGATTATTTTCAAGTTTTCTTTTAAGTGGTTCAGTGCTTTAACCGTCTGTTGGGGGGGGGGTGAAATCAGTCAACCTACACGCTGTGAAGGCGTGAAATATGATGAAGAAGTCAATCTACTCACCGCTAATGTTATTTTGCCTAAAATTTCTTCTGGAATGACGTCATCTAATACACAATATACATATTTGTAGAATTTGTCTAATGAGGTAGACATGAGCTCCATACAAATCCAGCAGTCCCCCTGAAACACACAGACACAGAGGTTCACCTTCACGCCGCTCTTCTTCTTCTTCTTCTTCTTCTAAAATTACTTGTGCTTGGTGAAACAAACAACAAGGAGGGACAAATAAAGTGCATTCAGAAGACAAAATACTAAATGAATGAATAAATACATAAATAAATCAATAATAACAAGAGGATGAAGAATGAGAGGAGGAAAGCGTGTATGATATTAATGTTATAGTGTCCTAATGAATTTATGTAACATATAATACTGCAGTTGTAGTGATATATCATGAAATATTATACAGTATATAATACAATGTGTGAGTGCAAACTGCATATTACCCATTTTTTTCACACTACCCGTAACACACATACATATATACATATATATGACAATAACAATAATATATGATATAGGATAGTATGATAATAATATTGTATCATATGTTCTGATATTATTAATTGTGTAACAGGTGACAACAGAATCAGATGCAATATATTCAAACAGTGGTAGTGGTAACAAAAAAGAATCATTAAAAATGTACATATACATATTTACGGTGATTTATGCTTCTGAGTCAACGTGACGTCTTATGTGAAGTCTGTGTCGACGTGTTGCCACGGCGCAGGGTGTGACCACACTGACAACCTGACAACAACTGTGGTTGGACTGTTTGCACCATGTGATTCTCCCAGCTCACGAAGCATCAGAGAAAACACAACTGTCCCAAAAGTGTTGTCAGCGGGAAACAACGGCCTTCCTGTTGTAGCTAGTGCGGTAACAAGAGCTGTTCACTTTGAGTCCCTATTGTTATGAAATACACAGGTATCTGGATGAAAAATAAAGATGGAAGACATGTGGACCATGACGACCACTGTGAGGGAATGAAATGCAGAAATCCTTTTGTGTGTGTGCGTGTGTCCCACCTCTCTGAAAAGGGCCCCGTAGAACTGAACGATGTATGGACAGTCACTGCTCCTCATCACCACGTCCAGATCCATCAGCAGCTGCTTCTGCTCCTTCTCATCGACGGTGGAGCGAATCCTCTGCGGGACAAACGGCATGTTTACAGTTTCACTTCCTCTTCACATGACAAGTGTTTTAGAAGCATCAGGAGCACGACGGTTGAAGTCGTCGTATTTTTTATTGCAGGAACATTAGCTCAATAACATATGTCTGAAATGGCCAAAAGTCTTTTGGAATCACACACTGAAATGATCCGTCCATTTCACACTTCAGTTGACTTTCAACATTCAGTGATGCGCTGTAAAATGTCACAATTTTCCAATCAGTACTTCAGGAAACGAAGCTGAACAGTTCTGGAGTTCAGTGAGTCAGACAGACAAATCTTTTTTAATTCACTAATTCTAGTGGTTCAGTCCACTGAAAAGAACCGCTTTGACAAATCACTACCGAACATGACACAGTTATTTAATTCATTAAAACATTTTATTCATCAGTGGGACAAACGTGGGACGTGTTCTGGGTTTGTCTTGGTCTCGTTCATTTAATAGTTGAACACATATTCTACACTTGCTCGTGGACTCTGGAGGAACCAGGGTTCTGACTCTGAACCTTCTGACGACAGGATGAGCTGCTGGAGCTCCTGAGCCACAGTGTCACTATGTTATTAAGACAGCTACGTGTTCCTTTATCAACACAGACAAACACACACACACACAAAGTGAGAACTGTTTACAAGCACAGGTCCCATCGGGAGCAGGAACCTTTTCTACAACTGTCACTTCACTTCTCTTTCTCAAAACAATCATTCAATATGAACTATTCTACAATGGTTCCTCATTACAACATAAATCACCTGAACAAGAGGAAGTTGTGCGTTCAGAGAACATGCACACACACACGTAGGACTGGAGGACTGGAGGACTGTCGACGTCAGTCAACGTAATTTCTTCACAAACGAGTAGATTATATGACACTACTGACCAAGAAAAGAACTTCAGAGCGGGTTGAGCCAATTATTTGTAAGAACCAAAAGAATGTTTTGAATGAAACATGTTTGAGTGATTTCTTTGGGGTTTTTTTAATTCTATTTTTAAAATTTTTAATTCTCAGTGTTTCCATCTGTAGAATTTGTAATTGTGATTATTTTCTTGACAATAATCGTGACACCATGTTGTCACAGTTATTACTACTGGTCAAGTTTAGGAAGTGATGAACACATCAACTGAAATTGTTCCTGACTGGTCAGAGTTTCCCCGTCTATTTCATTCACAACAGACTGAAACTGTGGACCGGGTCAAAGGGTCAGGAGGTCAGGAGGTCACCTTGACGGCCATGATCTGGCCCGTAGGTTTGTGGACCATCTTGTTGACGGAGCCGTATGCCCCGCGTCCAATCTCGCCGAGGTCTCGCAGATCCTCTGCCGTGAAGTCACAGTGCTGCTCGGGGGAGATCTTCAGCTTCCCCGACGACTCGATGCTGTGCGTCCGCAGGCGCTCTCTGGAGGATGAGACAGGATGAGATAGGGGAAGAGAAGTTGCACGCCATCAGACCAGCATCCACAGCGTTAGCGTTAGCAGAGTGTTAGCAGGATGCTGCCAAGAACCATTCAAACGACTCTTGAACTGATTTTAAAATCTAATGCTGTCAGCTGGAATAGAAAAAGATGTGTTTTCACTGTTTCCAACTATTGAAATGAAATTTCATTTGGACAACATGAATGATCAGTCAGCATCATTAAACCCGAGAGGTCCACGTACACATCTGAAATGTTTCTATTAATGTCCTCGTTATAGATCGGCTCAGATATCCACTGATTCAGGAGACTCCCCTTTCAGACTGGAATTTCTCGGTATTGTTGAAGGGCCAATGTGACAATATGGAGGAAAATATTAAAAAAAAATACTCGTTAGCTGAAGAGCAGCTTGATCAGTGGTCATGACAGAATCTGAACATCTGCTGAGCCATGTTGAAACATCATTTATGTTCATAAAACAAATTAGACATGTTTTCTACATGTATCTATTATTTTATTTATATATTCCACTACTTCTGTTCAGTTCAAAACAATTTGTTCACATGAGTCATGGTTTGTTTTCACAAGACATTTGAACATTTTCTTTTTTTTCCATTTCAAACAACTAAAGAACTCGCTCCAGTTTCTGTAATAACTGGACTGAAACGAAAGTGGTCAGTACTGATCCACCCTGGGACGTCGGAGGGAGAGACCTGCACACTACTCACATATGAGGGTTCTGGAAGGACGGCGGCGTCGGGTTGAGCGGGAGCCTGGAGGCCGGTTTCACTGGCGGACTGACGATGTTTAGCTTGAGAGCTTTACGTTTACCTGGAAGAAGACGCAGACAAACGGATCCAGATTCCCACCACGTGAACGCCACACAGACAGACAAACGGGGGCGGGACAACGACCCTCCCCCTGCAGGTCATTTGTCTAAGAAGACCTGAGACGAACCTCCACGGGTGCCGTTAGCGACGATGAGGACACTTTGATACATGCCAACAATCCACTGAGTGTCAGGATGCACAACACTGGATGGTTTTATCCAGTCCAGTACAATCGGAATGCTGGTTGTTTAGTCTCTTATTTAGTCTCTTATTCTGCGTACTCAGATTTGTACGACTGTTCCATACACGTTAGCTCAAAACTTCTGTTTCTTTAAATAAAGCACGTTCATCCAATTGAACAGACAGACGATGACAGCAGCTTCAAACAGGACAGATGTAAACACATCTGTCCATGGGGATCATGGCAAAGTACGTGCATTGTACACGTCAGAGAGCGGGGGAGGTCAAGGAAGCAGCAACAAAGATGACGCTTTCAAGCTAAAATCTGCCGATGTCATGCCGATGATACAGTGCATCCTGAATGGAGCGTTCACATGTCGTTTTTCCACTGAACAGTTCCAGCTCTACTCTTGACGAGACTCAATTGTGTTTGGGTCATTTTTCATTACAATTCAGTACCTCCTGCACATGAGTGGGGTTGTCATAGCAACGAGTATGTGACTGCACAACTGCTGCTATGAAAACCAATTTAGGGCCCAATTTCTGAACTCAACTTGAAAATAGAAAGTGGCTTATTTCATTATTATTATTAATATTACTAGAAACAAATAATTAAAAACAACAATAACAACCATAATAAATATTCATTAATCAATAAAAAATGTTATTATTGTTGTTGACATCCCTCTCTCCCTGTGACCTAGATGTGTTAGTATCAGCTCCGGTCGCTTGGAACCAGCAGGAACCACAAAAGAGCGGCAGGTACCAGGTACTAGCTGAGTCCTAATGGAATTGTAGAGTGGAATGTTCACATACAGGCTCTCTCCTCAGCTAGAGTGGCTCACAAATGCATTCTGAACACAGAGTAGGTGCAGGACCAATCTTCTGCACCGGCTGCTGTGGGGGGTGAAGGTGGGAGCTGCCGATAAAAGTGCCGAGAACAGGATGCCTGCTGCCATTCAGACGTCAGCAGGTTCCATGACATGTCAAAGTGACCCATCACATACGCAGCACTTCACCTCAGGACGGACGAGGGGAACTAGGGCTGCACGATAGGAGAAAAACGGACGTTCAGACTTGAGGCTCGTCCGATGATGAGTCTATTGGTACTATTAGAGGAACACGGCCTTCTAGAACCTGCTATGGACACCTTTTTGAACAAGAACATATGCCCAGTAGATGACGGAGGTAATCTGGGTTTGGACACAGTCAATGACGGACACGTTCCACCACACCGACTCTTATCACTATTTAGACGATATGAAGACGATTGATCAAGCAGCCCTAGTGTGAATATATGTCCACACTGAATATTAGTGGGGAAAGTGCTTTGTTTCAGCGCTGAGTCGTCGTTGTCATGTTCATCATCAAACACCCTGATGCCAAAGGAGTGTTCGCTGGCCACAGGTGGGTTTGTTGAGTTAAAAGCGGCGGACACCCATGTAACACACAAACACATACGACCATCTACATGATCCATGTGAACATCCAGTGGTCAGGCAGCAGCGCGTCACCGGACTGAGGTGAGACGCCAGTCTTACTTTGTGACACTCCAGACAGGCTTATCTGAAACCCTGAAGTGAAGAGAACACATTGGGCCACGTTATCGTCTGGTTGGGTTGAAGACTCGTGCTGTGTCTCAAATCACATACTTACGGTAGTGCACTTCTTTGTACTTACTCGTGAGGTGTGCAAATTTCCACAGGGTAGAACTGTCTGAAATCAGCACTTACCAATAATGACATGAAACCCATTAATCTGTGACCTCACATCTTAAACCTCAATCTACAGTGAAAACGACAATTTATCTCACACAAGAACCAAACGTACACCACAACGTCAATGTCTGAAAATGTGCGGCTGTTTACTAGCTGGCAAGCTAACGTTAGCATTAGCCTGGATTCCTTCGGTAGGTGATCTCCCCCGTGGTGACGCTGGTGTCTCTGTTGTCCTCCACCATCTCCAAAGGTCAAAGTCATCATTTCTATGTTACTAAGATGGAGGACGTCGTGGGTGAAAGTGTCCATCGATCCACTGAACACTGGATGGTTTTATCCAGTCCAGTACAATCGGAATGCTGGTTGTTTAGTCTCTTATTTAGTCTCTTATTCTGCGTACTCAGATTTGTACGACTGTTCCATACACGTTAGCTCAAAACTTCTGTT
>CAAKHB010007181.1:0-17788 GCA_901007665.1 Aeoliscus strigatus | reverse complement strand
TCCTTCGGTAGGTGATCTCCCCCGTGGTGACGCTGGTGTCTCTGTTGTCCTCCACCATCTCCAAAGGTCAAAGTCATCATTTCTATGTTACTAAGATGGAGGACGTCGTGGGTGAAAGTGTCCATCGATCCACTGAACTTCAACGTTTGAGTGAACCAGTTGATGAACGTAGTACACTACAATTTCACATACTCATTCAGTGTGAATGCAGTGGAGAAGTAGAGAAGTACGTGATTTGAGACACACCTCAGTCTGAGGACATAACACAAGAGTTTCCTTTGTATTGTAGCTTTGGTCTCGGGGTGCAACAACTAGTCCACTCATTGACAAATAGTCTAAAGTGTTCACGTGCAGTTGCGCACTAGTAAACGTCGCCGTGCTGGGAACTGTTGGGAACACGGCGACATGAAAAAAAAACAGTGACATGCGACGTCTGTAAGCGGAAAGTGGTGTAACAGGGGCATGAACATTTGAAGAGGAAGAATGTTCTGGAAGGTTCAGACCTCCTTAAGATAGTTAGCTCCCACGCTATTAGCTAGTAGTGAGACTATTACTGTACATAAGATAAGAAAAATAAAATTTAGTCATTAGATTACAGCCCTTCCTCGTCTTCTTCTTCTGCATTTCATGTGCTGGGAGTGTGTTTAATTCTGTGTTCTGCAATGAAACGTCAGTAGAATATTCTGTGTTTGAGTCAACAAACTACATCCACAGCTTCTTCTACCAGTCATCTAACTACATCCACAGCTTCTCATCCAGTGCCATTCTACTGTATAAAAGAAAACACAACATCAAGTCAGCGTGATGCAATCGATTTTTTTTCAACTTAAACGTATAATGTTGTTGACCTTGACTAAGATTAACAAGGAAAGTTGAGAAAATTAAAAAATATATTGCATCACTTTGACCTGATATCTTGCATTTTCAGAGTGCCCCCATGTACAGACCTGAAGTTAGTCAGGGTTCAGACATTCTGAGAGAATCAATACAACAATCAGTACAAACTTCAGTCTACACTCTAAACACCACATTACAGACGTTCGCTCGCTCTCATTTCAAGAATGTCACCCTACCAGATCTCGACACCTTCAGAAGGCAGTGAGCTTCAGCTGATTGTCCTGCAGCATCATACCCAGTTTAAAACACACGGAAATGTACAGAGGCTGGTACATACGGATGAGTTGGAGTCTGTGTGACAATCTCAGTCCTCTGACTTGTCTCTGGAACTGATTGTGAACAACTTACAACGATTTCATGCATGAATTATCATAAAAGAGACCTATGTTCTTTTTCAAAATTCAAAATGTTCTACTTCTAAAGACATGCAAAGTGTTGTTCATTTATTTTTCCATTTAGTTGTCCACTTGTCGTAGGACGTCACAATGTGCAGGTGAAGTAGGAGTGTGTTTCTGACCGTCCAGACTGTCCAGTGAGGAGGAGACCAGCCATCTTTGTCCTTTACTCTACTCCACTATGGTTCTAGTGTGCAAACGTTGACACAGACCGTTTCCATTTCCTCACTGTGGTGACAAGTAACTGTCAACAAACAGCTTGACCAGTCCTTCCTGCCAAACAACGGCTAGCAGGCTAACAGGCTAACAAGCTAACCAGCGGTAACACTCTCATACAAGTTTTCTGTCCAGCTGATCAAATGTCTGCTTGAGTCGAAACCAAATTATCTTCCCTGATCTACGCTACATCTACAAACACAACAATGGGTTTTATGCCGTCAAACTGTGACACCAACGTATGGAAACAATCAATCGGTAATCTCGTCTGTCAGCTTCAGCGCTGGAGCCCATTTCAGAAAGCAGGTTGAGTTCATCTGGAAATGAGGAAACTACAGTTTTCAACTCTATTTTCACATAAACGTCTTTGAGGTTTCATGCTTGAATTCAGTTTCACTGTGACCCTTGGGTCGGGAAAATTGTGTTTTCCTCATTGCGGGATTAACAAACCCGTTGTTAAAGCTGCTTTGGGATATGTGCCCATGGTTCTTATTTATTCATTATTCATTAGGGTTGCAAAATTTTGGGTATTTTCAACGAAACAAACTTTCCATGGGAATTAACAGAATGTATGGTAGTAAACCTGGAAATGAACCAAAGTGAAGTTTGTTCCTTCACATTTTAAAGCTACTTGATCAGCAGATCTGATCACGTCCACCTGAGAACATGATGCTGTTCCTCTGAACTACTGAGGACACACATTTGAACGACAGGAAGTGACGTAGGCTTGATGACGTGATGGTGAAGTAGATCTGACACGTGTGTGTTCACGTTAATGAAGCGACATGGAGCTACAGCTAGCACCAGTTCATTGAATGTTGAATATTTCCAGCTTATTCCCATGGAAAGTTGCCGGAAGGTTTCTGGAACTTACCAGAAATGTTCCACCCCTTTGCAACCCTATTGCTCATGAATTAATTAAAACATACAAACAGTAGGGCCAGAGGTCATCTACTATGGATCCACTTGGTTCATTTTGACTGAAACAACATGCAGATATATGAAGTGGATAGAAATCAAAGAAGAAAACATGGTGGATGGACGGGGGGAACATTTGGAACATTTGTGGCTCTGATGTAAACAAATAACCTCCAACAGCAGACTGTAGCCCAGGAGAGTAAATGTGAATACCTGGTTCATTCTGACATCTCCAGCAGGTGTTGGTGTCTGTAAGGTTTAGATAAAACATTTGATACTCGACATCCGCCACAGAGGAAGAAGATGAAACTCAGATCAGTTGGATGGTCACCGGCTGCTAGAGAAGAGTCAACCGATGGGAATGTCGTCCGGCAGCGGTTCGCAAACAGCTGCCCTCGACACATCCATTATCGGCCACGACGCTGCTTGGCGGGTCCTCGCCTGGATGTGAGCGTAACGACTGAATTTAACCGCACATGAGCTCACGGATATAAAGGGAGGGTGCATTCCAAGTGCATCGGCTTTCTGAGTTTGTCACGTGCGAAACTGAGTTGGTTTGCGAACAAAACACATCTACAAGTGCTACAAAAACAGTAAAATAGTTCATACTGACAGATAACACTGAACGCTGCCATGCTGAATTGTGAACCCAGGGTCGGACCGGGTCACAGGTCGGATACCTGAGGTAAGGGGGCGCCCTGGTTGCAACTTCCTGTCAGCGGCTTAGACAAGAACTCAGAAAACTATTGGAACGCACTAAAATTGTTTGGCCGTCAGTCAACACAGGTCCGAAGTAAGTCAGGGTCAAGCCACAGCTACTATATACGTTTTAAGATCGCATCGCATTTATTGCTGAATCAAGTCCTTCAGGTCCTTATGCTCAAGTCCAATCTATGTGCAAGTCATCTGCGTTCCAGTCAAAATCCTTGTCAAGTGGGTTCAGTCCGAATCAAGTTCTCAACTCTTCGTGCGGACGCCGTTGTCCCTTGTGGCGAAAACCCGATGGGAAGGTCACACTTCACGCGTCGTGTCTGATAATGGATTCGGTTGGAGCTTCTTCTCATCACAGTGTATTTGTCTCAAACAGACCTGGGTTACATCACATTACACACAGCATGCTACGAGCACAGTTCTTGCTATTACATGTCAGCAGACAGAATACTAATAGTAATATTGTAATATTGTGAATGAGAAGACCCCGGAGATAGTGAAGCTTTACCAACAGACTTGAGTAACTGTGTAGAAACTGGGGACTGTATTGCCTGTGTGTGGTTCGTTAGCTGCTCGGACTCAGTGGCCTTCCTCGACTAACACTTCCCTCCGAGGCCAAACTTGTCGGTCGCTAACTGTATCCGCCAAACGTGGGTGCCTATGGGTTTCATTGAAACTATATTTACTTGGTTACGAAGTCATAAGTGTGTTATTAATAAACAGGACAGAGTGAGGCAGTACAGCACTCCGCAGTGGGACAGAGGCCCGGCTGAGAAGCAGCTAAACGGGGCTACAGCATCAGTAGCTCAAGCTAGCGACAGGAAGCTACAGCATTAGCGGAAACCGAGTCATGGACCTTTCAACATAACAGCAACCTATTGAAGTACTGCGTTCGGTAAATGACTATTCATTATTCGCACTAGTTTTAATTTCGGGGAAAAGCGAGACTACAGCAAGAATATTAATTACAGATAGTGCATGATGCTACTGTTAAAAGCGATTGTACCCCCGATTGTTCTTATGTAAAATTCTACAAGAACGACATTCTATTGTTATTGATATACAGTACGTTATTGAGATATACCTTCTTAACTTATCATACCACGTCATTTGTCGGAGCCTTTTGAATGAACACAAAAATTTTCATGAAATCCTGGAAATATCTTGAAAATTTTGCCTTAGTGGCGTTTCTGACCGCGATGTGTATTTTATTTTGTAGGTTCGTACTACAATGTCTGACTTAATCGATCTGTCTTGACTACCGAGTTTCTGTTTCTGGGAAGCTACAAGCTACATGTCCCTACAAACTCCACTGTGTGACTATAAATGGGAAATGTGACATAAATGCCGCTGTCGCCTACCTTGCATACTGCTGCTCTGCGTCTGCTGGTGCAGTTGGTGGGACGTGGATCCTACGATGCTGATGCTGTTGCTGGAGCTTGACGAGTTGCTGTCAGGACTGGGAGTCGCCATTGTTGTGTTGGATTCCAGCAGCAGCGCTCAGGCTGCAATGCAGAGTGAAACTTCGTCCTCTCGCCGCCTCCGGACGGGACACTGCGTCACTTGAACGCAGCAGCTGCACTACGGCCACGTCTGTGCTGACGCTGCCTTCAGGGACTGTCGGAAATCCTCCATAGTCCGAAACCATGTTGGTGATTTCGACCTCCGGTAACTGACAAACATCCATTCATGCTGAATAATAATAAAAAATCTTTCTCGACGCTGTATACTATTTTTAGAGCTTCAACTTTTATGAGTAGAGTTCTACAGTATTTATCATGCTAAGTCAGTGGCATGCATGGAGTTATCCTAGTCATTTTAATAAAAAAAACACAAAATCGTTTGACTTTCTAAAACTACTGTAGACATTTAAGTTACAATGTCTGTTATCTTAAGTGTACACTGCAGATTTTAAATTACACAATTTGATAGTCAATGTATTTTATTATCAACATGTTCAGTTTTATATTTTCTTATTATTTCTGAAAGTTCTTTCTGGCTTAGAAATATCTATATAAAAAAATGATTCATTTCAACACTGGTGCAACATATACATGAATAAGACAACTGCTGGTACAAAGCTTTTTTATTTTTCTTTGTTCCATTTCACTCCTACCACTGCTCACATTTTATATTCTAAAAATAGCAGATTGTCTCATCATCTCTGACTGCAAAGAATAAAACCAATAACTGCAACAAAAAATCTATTTGTATTTATATTTTGCTTTTAAAAAAATATAAACTCATGAGTGCAAGAAAGTACTTGAGGTATTTTACATACAGTATTCTGCTAAAATGAGGTATTAATCTGAAAACTTTGAAATATTCATGTTTTGGAAAGTCACTGATTCCTTCCTGAAATCCTTTAATTTCTCACTCTGGGTTTAGTTGATGTGCTGCAGGATGGCAGACATACAGAAATGTATTTCTCTTTTTTATAAAGTGACTTGAGTTAAATAATTTTGTTCAGGATTATAAAAAAAATATATATTCACAGCTCCAAAACAATAAAAGATTGCAAAACAAGCTTCCCTTGACAGACCTCTGTGTCACTGCCTAGTGATCAGTGTCAGTTTGACCAGAGGGAAACACGAGCTCTCTGTCTGGGATCCTCCCGACCCCTTTCAGGACCATCCTGTCCTCGAACACTGAGACGGTACCGAAGGCGTCGCTGTGTGGCGGCGTCTCAATCACCCCCTCTAGCGTCAGGTGGTGCACTCCTGATGGTTTGTCCCAGTAGTATCCGCCGTCGTGGTCATGTCCGGCGATGAAACACACCACGCTGCGGTGGGACTGGATCACGGCCAGCAGCTCATCGTAGTTCCAGGCCAGGCAGACGGGTGTGGTCGAGCCGGGGTGCACAGGAACGTGACCTGGTTGGGACACACATTCCATCAGGCCTCAACTTTAACAGCTGTGGCGCTCTGGCGTCCGTTAAAAGACACCACATCAAGAATAAAACCCCAGTCTATGCCTCTGTGTCACCACAGCTCCAGAAATGTAACGATGCGTGGCAGCGGCGTTGACCTCCTCAGACGGCAACAACTGTGATTGGACCGTTTACGTCATGTGACCGTTTACACCAGGTCTCTGAGAAAATAGAACCATCCTACAGACTGAGGAAGGTGATGCTGATCTTGATGCAGTTAGTGCGGTATCAAGATCTGGTTCTGCTCACTGTCAGCTTGAAGTTAAAGAAGAAAACACAACTAACAGAAAAATTTAAAAAAAAACACAAAAAAAAGCAGTGAGATGCAGCTCTGAGCAAAACCAGATGGGTACGACGGGACCGCTTCGGTTCTACCAGAAACAGAACCCAGTTAAGATTACTAATCTAACTAATGACTTGAAACACATGAACACATATGACTAGAAAACAAAGGCAGGAAACGACAGTCAGTCCTGATATTAACAGCTAAACAAGAGAGAGATCCACTTTCACGCAAATACAAGAGGTTTTCATATAAATTCCTCCCAGAGTCTCCATGACAACGCCTGCTCGCCAGAGGGAACAACGTCCTCGAGCTGCTGAGTGATTTACAACTTAGTCACCCTCCTATTTGACAGACATCTGTTCCTCCTGCAGTCCATGGACACGAGTGCTGCCTCGTTGCATCCCAGCTCATTTCAGACCAGAGGGAAGAATCTGGAAACTGAGCCGCAGCATCAAGGTCCCACTGACCTCACAGATCTCCCTCCTACCCAGGCTGTTAAGAGCCACAATGAGCCCCAGTGACAGAAAGTTCATCCAGCTGATCAGCACTTCCCCTGTTTTATAGTGCGGAACATGTCACATCAAAAACACCTGACTTGATGTTGCAAATGTCTGATGGAACATGCACAAGGCAGATGTTGAAGTTGTGCTCCAACTGGCCACTGGGGGGCAATCGTGACTGTGACTTTACCTGTGACAGCTGCTTTTACCTCTTCAGTCTCTTTGCTGCTCAATGCTCCACTACAGTCAAGTGATAGTCACTAAATTTGAGAGTCGACATGCATTAAATGTTACATCATACGCAACAACACGGTTTGATGACGTCAAATTGCAAACTGATTCTTTGTCACTCACTCAGACGACAAAAACATGAGCATCTCCTGTTGTTTACTGATGTGATTGAGCAGGTCAAAGGTCAGTATGCACCTACTATCCCATCTCACTGATTTCACGAGAAATTGTACAGTCTGTAAAATCAGCAGTAAAACACTTACTGACAATCGTGACCTTGTCTTCTCTCTGGTCAGTGGAGGACAGAAGGGAGTCCAGCCAGTCCAGCTGGTCCTGACTGAAGCCACCGTTGAACATCGTGAACCTCTGCTTCAGGACGTCGTGATATCCTGAGACTAGAACACAACACATCAAGTCAAGTGACTGGAAGGGTTTCAAACTGTGTTCATCACACCCTCGGCACTATTCACTATTGGACTTTATTTCAATCTGTCAGCCTTTAGAAAGTCAATAGGCCAGCAGGACAAACTTGAAAAGATCAGCGTACTGAAGATATGACAGAATTGGTTACAACTATTACTGCTGTCCTGTCCAACACCAGGAGGAGGTATACCTGTGGCTGAACATTTATATTTATTCTAATTTGACTGTGTGAAATATTGTGTTTTGTATTACTCTGTATATAGTATGTATTCAAAGGCATCACACACGGGGGTTTATTGTCACACCATTGGGTTGAGCTGTCTGAATGTGTAAAATGGAAAAGAAGTGACAACATTTAAAACAAAAAAGTTACAGCGTACTGAGAATATGATCATCATCCATCCCCCAGTTTGTAAAGAATAGAAACTTATTAAGATTCATGTTTAAGCGCGTGAGTAGGTGAATCAGCCTGACAGACTGCTTTAATGAAAACGTGGGACTTTACTCAACAGGTTTCGCTATTTCTCATTAAAGACTCTTTTATTCAACACTTCACACAATCTCTGTAGAACTCTTGTTCTATAGATGACTCCATACGTCGCCTGAACGGTGCCCAACCCACCTGGAGGACAGTTGAGGTTGTCGTTGCCGTTGTGTTGTCTGATGACGTTCATCGCGCTCCGGTACTCCGAGCTGGACTCCTCTCTGCCCAGCAGGCTGACGTCATAAGCGTCCAGCACCACAAACGTGAAGCCCGGAAACGGGCTGAAGTGGTAGGCGTAGATCTCACCCCCGGCCGGGGCTCCAGGGGAGCTGCTGCCGGGACGGAGGCTACTGTTGAGCCGTGAACGCAGCAGCGCGGTCCGCCGGAAGTTGTAGAACTCGTGGTTGCCCCACACGTGATGCACCTGCACCGGGCTGCAGCTGAACTCCGCGAGCACGCGCTCCAGCGCGCGTTCCGACGCGCCGTGGTCCTTGTTGAAACCGTCGATGACGTCACCGAGCTGCAAGATGAACTCCGGTCGGACCGCCGACTCCAGCCAACTCCTCTGGGCGTTCCTCAGCAGGCGCAGGCTGCTCCGGTAGAACCGCCGACTCGTCCGGCTGTAGTTCATCCCGTCGTCTAAGTCGGCGTACTGAATGTCGGCGATGACGCCGAATGTAAACAGCGGCGGAGGCTGGCAGCCGTCGTCCAAAGTCGACGTGTCCATGACAGACGCCGGTGTCCCCCAGATGCAGGCGAACAAACGTGAAAGGCCACCTGTAGCCCGGTGTCCCCACAGCCCTCTCACACGGTGAAAGCTCGCCAGGACAGGAAGACCATCACTTCCGCATGCTTTTCAAAATAACGCAGTCAGAAAAGTCCAAGTGTAAAAAAAACACATTTTAAAAAAGTAGACGACAGGAACTGATGCTTGTACTTGTCACCTTTACATGTCCCCTGTCAGCGCTGTAATAAAAGTTTTCATTCTCGCTTCCTGGTTGGATTCAGTCACGTGTTGATGACAGACGTAACAGATCATAGATATATACAGGAAGACTAGATGACTCAGGGCGGAGCCTACAGCGTCGTTCACCGGCGGCCATCTTGGCACGGGGTTCTGTTGTGGTATGTAGTATGGTGGCTATTGGAAGGTGAGTGACCTGCACCAACTGAAATACTATTAACTTGCTGAAATCCTGACGGATTTACACACGTTATTAACGTGGCTAGGATTCAGGATGATTGGACATGTTGAAATTGCAGCGTTTCTGTTTGAAAACACAACTTAATTGTGCAACTCCTTTTTCTTCTGTAAAAAAGTTGACCATTAACGTTTCTGAATGATTGGTGCATCAGCTACATTACTTCCATAAACTACACACTCGGCCGATCCTGACCATTCATTCATTCATTCGTCATTCATTCATTCATCCATCACCAGGGGCCTCATGTACTAAGAGTACGTACACCCGAAATCCTGGCGTACGCTCTTTTCAAAACAAATATCCGGATGTATCAAGGGGGAAATGTCCGTGGATTTGTGCGGTGCTTCACGCCAACTTCGGAGCTGGCGTACGCACGAATCCACAGATACAGCTGACTTTGGCGACACTCAGAGGTGATGTTGGGAAACTGTTAAAAATGTGGAAACAATTCAGAACTGGGAGCCGCAACGTTGGAGCTGCTGGGGGCAGTCACCGGGGATGCTGGAAGTACCAGACTGAACCTGGACTGTGTGTCATTGTCTATTCGGAGATAATAAATTGACATGTTTACGCATGAACATACGTTTACGTATTTTTTGTGCCTTGAGCAGTCTACACTGCAAAGAAATAATTCTTAGAATAAGAATATTAGTTTTATTTCTAATCAAAATGTCACATCACCTAAAAGTAACTAAAAAAACTTGATCCATCGGCCAATTTTTCTACTCATTTCGAGTGAAAAGGTTCTTAAAAGTGTAAATAGTCTAAAAACTAGGTATTTTTACGGCGATGTGTGTGTTTCTCTATGAATTAGACATTTTGACGAGAAATAAGACAAATATTAACAGTAGTAAGAGTTCGTTTTTACTGTGGATGTGACCCATATGATAAACACATTTGTTGTCAGTTAGTAATGAAATAACTCACCTTGGGAGAAATCAACGGCAGCCACGCGGCAATCAAAGAGACCCTCTCCGACTCGAGGACAACGTGCCAAAAAGCACTTTTTTATGTGTCTCACCTTCAGTGAGGAGGGTGTGTAGCTCACAGTCTGTGAAATTTCTCTTCTTTGAATTGCTCATTGTGTAAATCTGATTGTGCAGAGAGCGAAATCACACATGCAGATGTTATTTAAATGAATTTACATATGTAAAAGGGTCGTGGACAGGGAGGAGTCTTGTGCTCCCACATGTGCGCTCAATTCCACGTTGATTGTGACGTACAAAGGAAATGTGCTTGGATTCGTGGGTACGCTCAGTTTCGTTCATAAGGATTTTTTTGTTCGTACACCTTTTTCTGGATTTGGGCGTACGCCAAGATCTAGTAGGAAGTCCACGTTAATACATGAGGCTCCTGCCCCCCCTCATGTACTTAGAGTACATCTGCATGTATGAGGGTCTCGCATGTATGCAGATCACGTGGCCTAATGGATAAGGCGCCTGACTTCGGATCAGGAGATTGAGGGTTCGAGTCCCTTCGTGGTTGTTTAGCATATATTTCTTTGTAAAAACAGTATGTTCTCTTGAGGCAAAACTCTGATGGATTGATGCTCAACAGTCAAGACAATTATCCACATTGGATAAAATTAAAATCTCTATCTTGTCAGACAAATGCACTCATGTGGAAGTAACACATCCTAGAAGTAATTTTGTAATAAGTTCATGATCTTTTTGTGTCATTTCTTTGCTTACCTGCTGCAGGTGAGGATTGGTCTTTTTTTCTTCTACCTTAACAGCACTCAAAGCACTTTGAGCACAAAGCAATGTCTCCTTATTCACTCATTCACACTGGCAGAAGCTGCTGGACACATCCAGCTGCTCACAGATTCAGACACGGAAGACGCAGTATCAGGAGCAGTGTGGGGGTTCAGTGTCTTACTGAAGGACACTTTGACATGGACTCTGAAGGAACCTCACAATTACTCGACAACCCCCATCAGTCAGGTCCAATGTTCCCTCTAATTTGTCATGTGTCTGGGCATACACACAATCTCCCTGAGCACACTGAGGTCCACTGTGAGCAACATCAGACGTGCACGCTGTGGCCACACACCAGTATCACATTTGTTCAAAACCTTGGATCATGGCAAGTTACATGGCTTATTAAAAGAATCAAATTACAGCAGCAATTTTCATTAGTTTACTTTTAATATAAGTGATTTGGCCCACTTAGAATGAAAAAGACAAAAATATTGTTGTTCATGAGATGTGTAGTATGTTATATGTGAGAGTCCTGCTTTGGCCTAGGTAGGTGAGGTCCAGTTGTGGCTTTGGGTCCTGTTCTGGAAGAAATGATACATAAATTCACTTGTTACTTTGGCTTCGCTGCATGTTTTGCAGAGTACACCTTTCTCACTCGAAAAATTATATATGCAAAATTTGCATACTGCAGAATGCTTCTTCTTCTTAGCTGCGTAGCAAACAAACTCCTTGTCGTCCGTAAATAGGTTACAAATCCCTTTGAGACCACTCGGCCAGTCCGAGATGTTGCGAGACTGAGAGACCTGAGAACAAGACAAGACCAAGACCAAAGACTGTCGAGGCCGTGACAAGACCAAGACCACAAAAACGTGAGACCAGTCTCAAGAAGTCTAGCAGGTAGTTTAAAAACTGCACGATTTGACAATCGTGAAGTTTCCTGTAAAAAGTCATGCTGTAGCCTTAGTACACAACAAAGTCATTCTAAAGCAAACATGTTTTCTGTCAGGGAGGGGAAAAGATGAAATACCTTCTTCTGTCACTCTCCAGGTTGTGTGACTTACTGCCACCAGGTGTGGATGAGTGAATAGGGTGACATTGTGCTGTAAAGGTAGAAAAACACGATAAAATACAACCATGTACAGTACCTGATGAATCCTCACCTGTTGCAGACAAGCAGAAAATGCAGATGCAAAGCAATAACGAACTTACTTCTTGACAGGATGAGTGATTTCTGAAATGTAATATTTCTAGAGGAAACCTTTGTGACAACACGTGTGCATCGTTCTGCTTTGATTGTTGAGCATAAGTCCACCAGAGTTGGGCCTCAGGACAACAAATGAGTCTAATATTGAAATAAATGCTGTGCTTAGATTGTCACTCTCAATGCCGACATGGATATTAAAGTTGCAGACGACAAGTATTTTGTCAGTGCTGAGGATTATACTTGTTAGGAATTCTGGAAAGTCATTTAAGAATTCTGAGTATGGGCCTGGTGGACGGTACACTATAACAATTGCTAGTGGTTGTTGGGTTTTCCACACTGGATGTGACAGATTGAGGACGAAGCTTTCAAAGGGGTTCAATCTGGGTTTAGCATAATTTTTAGAGCAGAGTCATAAATGGCTGCAACACCTCCTCCACGGCCAGAGTTACGAGGAATTTGTGTGTTCGTATAGCTGGGTGGCGTGGATTCATTAAGACTGATATATTAATCCAGGCGTAACCAGGTTTCTGTGAGAAAACACACACTGAGTTCCAGATCGGATATAAGTTCATTAATTAATAGTGCTTTGGATGACAGTGATCAAATATTGAGGAGACCACACTTAATTGTTTTCTGTTTATGTGGATCTGTGTTGGTGTTTTTTATTTGTCCTAAATTATTGTGGGAGAACCCACGGCTGTTTGATTTATTTATATTTATTATATGTGGGTGGTCGGGGGACAGACACAGTCTCTATAGGATTCTGGGTGGGTGACTGTCCTAGAGACACAGAGAAGTGTGTAAGACTACAGCTCTGCATTCTGATCTCACCTCTGGGAAGTCAGGTTGGGGTCGATTAAGAAAACTCTCTAAACTTCTAGATAAAAGAGACGCTCCTTCCAAAGTAGGATGGATGCCATCTCTTCTCATGAGACCAGATTTTCCCCAGAAGGGCTGCCAGTTGTCAAAGAAGCCCACATTATTATCGTGACACCCCCTCGAAAGCCAGCGACGGAGTGAAGATGTGCGGCTAAATGTATCATCACTCCTTCTATTTGGCAGGGGACCAGAGAAAATTACGGTGTCCGGCATTGTTTTGGCGAGATCACACACCGATTTAACACTATGTTTGGTGACCCCCGATTGGCGTAACCGGATGTCATTACTGCCAACGTGAATAACAATCTTACTGAATTTACTGTAGGTTTAGCCTTAGCCAGCAGTTTGAGATTTGACTCGATGTCGCCCGCTCTGGACCCTGCCTGGAACAGATTTAACTATGGTCACTAACTTTATGTGCCACAGAGTAGAGTCTCCAATAACCAGAGTTGGCTCCTCGGCTGGTGTGTCGCTGAGTGGGGAAAACTTATTCGACACACAGACTGGTTGGTGGCAGGCCGCGGGCTTCTGTTTGCCACTATGCTTCTTGCGGACCGTCACTCAGCCGCCCTGGATTCCCGGCTGCTTGGGAACCGCCGGGGGACTAGCGGCTAGGCTAGGTTGACTCGCACTGGCTAAACGAGGGAGGGGGCTAGCTATCCACTTCTCTAATCCTCGCCTCCAAAGCGGAGAATAAACTGCACCTCTTACATGTACCGGTATCGCTATAGGAGGCGGGGGAGTAGCTAAACATGTGGCAGGCTGAGCAAGACAGAAAACTGGGGTAATTTTAGTGAGCGTCACAGATAAGGAGCGCTATGTGGGTGGCGAAATAGGGGCAGTGTTAGATATACAAACGGGTGAGAGTGTGGGATAGGAGATAAATGTGGAGCGGAGAAGTGAAGCAGAGGAACTTTTCAAAACAGGAAGTGAAAGCAGGAAGTGACACAATACGCCTTACCGCAAAGAAGTACTCCAATTACCAACAGTCCACCAACAGTCCAAGATTCAGTTGCATACTTTCAATTATATGTTTCTGTTACGTTTCATGTGGAAAAACAGCTAATATGCAAATTATCTAGGTTGTTTGTAAACAACCCACAAGGATGTGTTGTTTACAAACTACCCGTGTTTTCGGGTTATTTGCAAATGACCTGTTTTTTCACATCACCCTTAACATTCAAGTACAGTATGTTATTGGGTTGTTTTTTTAAGCAATTTGTGACTTAAACTTTGCGACATTTGAAGACAAATGTGCATTTTAAGTCTATTTCTCATAACAAACAGAAGGACATTTAATTTTGGTGCTGAAGTACTTTTAAAGCATGTACTTTCACTCCAGTATTGATGTGACCTGACAACATTCACGGACCAGTGACCAGTAGTATCTCACTTTCCACCTCTGTAACTGGTCCAAGACGTCATTTCAAACGATCAAAAACAAACGAAGTGCAGAGGGTGTTTCACCACCAGAGGGCAACACATGACTTTACAACACTAGTATGTGTTAGAAAACGGCCTGAACGCAAATGACCACAACAGGTCACCAAGGTCAAATCGGTTCTGTCGCACAGCTCAGTGACTCCGTCCGCCTCAGGAACATGGTCATGAGATAATTATGTTGATAATTCTCACAGCTGAGACGGCGATTTGACTTTCCTGCTGACTGTGGAGTGAACAAAATCAGATTCAAAATATATATATATATATATATACAATATGCAAATGGTTCTATGACTCCTCAACTTTTCAGCTGAGCGTTTGTGGCAACACTCAACATACATGTAATAACATACACATATGGCTGCATGTCAGGTTAACAAAGTGAACTGCACTGAGTGTGTAACTGAGTGTGAATGTGTAACATGAGTGACGTGAAGCAGGAGAGTTTACGGTCTGGCAGATTAGAAACTGCAAACATAATCACAATCCACACGATGCATATTTTCAACTGGAAACACTAACCAGCTCTTTTTTTTACAATAGCTCATTGTTGCTGCAAAATGACGACTACAAGCATTTATAGGTTAATATAATAACCTTACCCAACGGATATGGGACGTGACATTTTGATCTCATATATATATATATCTTTTTATTATCTTTGACCTTTTTGATGTTATTTTCTCTTTTTCATACTTGAAAAACATATTCTTTAAAAAATCATTGCGAGTTTAATAACAGTTTATAAAAGTTATAAATAAAATACAAACCAAGAACAGAAACAAAACTCCCCAATGCAATAAAAGATAAATGGAGAGATGGATCGATGGTGCATGTGCGCATGCATTCCGTCAGAAACCAACCTGAAGGAACCAGGTCTTTTAGCTCCTTTACCTCCTCTGGACCTGACTTATCCCAGATCTGCTGCTGAGTCATAGCGGCACACAGACAGAAGTCCTTTGGACTGGAGTTCTTCACTGAGAGCCACAAATGTTCCTGCTCCTTTGTTTATGGAAACATATATTTCTGTGCATTCAGTATATTTTCTCCTCTAACAATGAAGCCATACAGTGAAAATCTGAGTTGTTTGTTGGTTGATGGATGTAAATCATCATCATCATCAGCAGCAGCAGCAGCAGCAGCAGCAGCAGCAGCAGCAGCAGCAGCACGTCCTCCTCCAGCAGTCAGTGGCACCCAGCCAGAGAAAATACAGTCGATGACAGAGATGGGCTGAGTGAGAGCATTAAGGGTCCTACAAAGCATCTCCTCTTTACTCTGAAGAGCTCTCAGAGAAAAGCGAGCTGTGTGTTTGAGGAGAATGACGTGCTGCACTTGTTCCTGTCAGCTTTTAAACACACACATTTTTACCGAGTCAACAGTTGGGATCGTCTTTTGAAGTTCACCAAGAAATGAAAGATCCAATAATCACAGGAAGTGTCAGCAGGAAGTTGACTGGCTGATGACAAAGATTTGTTCTTGAGCTGTCAGACCGATGTGATCAGCTTCCTCATATGTCATTGACTGGACTTACACTGACAAACCTGCACTGCAGAACTATTAGAAACTTCAAGAAGCTCTGTCTCACATGATAAGGATGATGACCCTCTGCTGCTACCATGTGTCACATGACAGAGAAATCATGCTGCAGGCTGATGTCGCACTGAAATCATTTGTTTCCTGTAATTGCGTGTATTTGTGTGTGTTCAGTTCTCCGCAGCTTTGTAACGACGAGCATCTCTCACTCACACACACACACGTGATCCAACAGGTAACGTAACACCCAGCGATGAGTGTTCATGCACATGTTCGGTCCTGTTATCGGTAGCTGAAGCTCAGACAATTTGGGAACTCATGTAAGCAGAACTTCTACTGACACATGAGCTGCTGTGGTTAACTGTACTGAAACCGCACTCTGTAAATGCTGGGTTAAATCGTAGGCAACTGGACTTGTGGTTTACTTGAAGACGTTTCCAACTCATCCGAGAAGATTCTTCAGTTCTGAACTGACTAGTGGGGAGTCCTGCTACTAATACTAAGTTGGGTCGTTACCTCACACAAAGGAGTGTTGGTATCGGGTCACCCTCCGTTGCTGTCAGTCATCTGAGAGTCGTTAAGTCGTTGGCTTACCTGAAAGGGGTGTGAGTTTCAGGTCCCCCTCCATTGTTGTCAGAGTCACCTGTAAGTCGTTGGGTCGCTGAGTGGTTGGAGCTGCAGGTATCTGAATGGTTTTTGAACCTCTTGGGGAGAGATCCTAAGACTACATTGTAAGTGTTAGATAAATTGTGTCTTAGGCCCCCTCCCCTGTTGAGAGAGGGTTTGTCTAATTTAACAAAAATAGCCTCTTTAACTCCTCTCTCAAACCATCTGTCCTCCCTGGCCAAAATGTGAACGTTGTCATCCTCAAAGGAGTGACCTTTGTCCTTTAAGTGAAGGTGAACTGCAGAGTCCTGTCCTGAGGAAGCAGCTCTCCTGTGTTGAGCCATGTGCCTGTGAAGCGGTTGTTTGGTTTCCCCAACATACAGGATCAACAAGATTCGGTTTGTATAAAGAAGCATGAACCAACCACGAAGGGACTCAAACCCTCAATCTCCTGATTCGAAGTCTGACCAAAGTCCCAAAGTCATTGAACAAAGTAACAAGACTCCAATATGTAACATGATTACTGATTTAAATTGTACTCAATTTGTAGATGAAACATTAATTTCAAATATTAAAGATACACACAGTTATCAACTTTACATTGCATTATTTACCATTACAGTAGCCAAATGACACTGTATGATATCAGCATCAGTGAAGTGGCATAGGCCCAATGCTTCATCAATCACAACAATATGCAAATATTATTCAAAGGCCAATGCTGCCATATATTTATTCAAACAAGGCCATTAGAAGCACAATACTGTTATCAAATACATAGACAAACACGCAGGTGCACCAAAAATGCAATAAACCAATAAATCAAATAATAAATTATAAATCAAATGCAAACTGCAAAATACAAATTGTTCACAAAACTGTACTTAAAATTGTACATTAACAAGAGGAAGAACTGGTGATCACAAGACTCTGTCACCTTGATGTGTGCAATGGCATCTCAATTATAACACATTTTATCAATGTATGTCCTGGAGGACGGCTTGTGTGATCTTGCCTGGATGAATTTGAAAGTGGATTTGAAAGTGGGTGAATTTGAAAGTGGATGTGCCCCCCCCCCCACGTCTCCGTTAAACATGTGTTGGCAAATTTGCATACTGCAGAATGTTTCTTCTTCTTAGTTCGTTTAGCAAACAAACTCCTTGTGGAAAAGATTAAATACCTTCTTCTGTCACTTTCCAGATTGTGTGACTTACTGGTGCCTGCAGCC
>CAAKHB010007180.1:126456-139808 GCA_901007665.1 Aeoliscus strigatus | reverse complement strand
TCCAATTCCCATCAACATCCAGGTGACAATCTCACACACAGACACATTTTTATTAGTTTCATCAGTTTTGTCAATCGCCTGTAAATCTGTAATATTACACTGTAAACACCTTGCCTGTGTAAAGCGCTTTGCGACAAATGTCTGTGGTAAGCGCTGTACAAATAAAGTTTGTTTTGTTTTGTTTTTCTGCTCAAACTGTACTGTACTGTTGTTGTTGTTTCTGCCAGGGTGTCCATTGTCACAGGTATTGTTAACCCTGCTATAGTTGTTGTTCTCACATAGTTGTTTCTTCTCTCAAGTTGTCGATCTGTTGTAGCTGCTTTGTTTCCTTTGTCTTTCTGTTGTCTGTCCATTGCCTGTGTCTTTCCCACACCTCTCCCTCCCTTCCCCCTCTACTTTTTTTTTTTTTCTTTCCTCTTCTTCTTTTTCTCTCCCCTCTCGCTCTTTCCCATAGGTTGCCAGTCCAGTCCGGCCCCGAAGCCCCACAACGCTTACAAACATTCACTCCGTGCGCTTACAATTCAATAAAAGTTTAAGAAATGGTGGAGCTTCTGCCATCAGCTAGGTGCAGTGAGCTCCACACAGCAAAACTGACTGACATCCGAGGGCACCCAGCAAACCATGCTGATTGTCAAATTGTCGGACAGGACAGGTGAAGAAAAAAAAAAAAAGATTTCCAGAACATGCTTACGCTCCTGTTCCTCCAGCTCTTGAGCAGAGGGGTAGCAGGGCTTCAGCCGGGAAATGTGAATCACTTTCAGGTCCTGTCCAGACTCTTCCAGAACCACTTGGTAATTAACCGGGCCTACCAGCTGCACCACACGATAGGGACCTTGCCATTTAGGGGGTGGGCTCGGACCCAGACCCTTTCTAGCTGCTGAAACTGCATGTCCCGCCTGTTTTTGTCATAATTCTTCCATTGACGATTGGGCAGAGTCCAGGTTTTTGGCAACAAAGGTTGGTCTGGGGATAATAAGCCAAAGTTACATAACGTTACTTAAGGGAGGGGGACCACCCATAATGCAGAGGGAGGAGGTTTAATTGATGATCCATCACTTTTTGGTACAAGGCCTGGCATTCTGGGTCCTCCTGCTGTTCCTCTGTAAAGGAACCTGCAGAGGTTGCTGTGACTGTAGCAAATAGAGGTAGAGAGGGCTGGTGTCCTGTTGGGGCTAGTGAAAGAGCATTTGGCTTTCCTGTACTCTACGGTGAAGGTGAACCCCTAGAGCCTGAGGGCCCACCTCATGAGCCGAGTGCTGGGCTTGGTGGTTTTGAACACCCACAGGAGAGGAGTGTGATCAGTGACCACAAGGTGTCCTTCCAGGTAAATCCTCCACTTTTCCAGAGCCCACACCACAGCCAAGCACTCCAGTTTGGTGGCAGAGTAATTCCTCTCAAGTTGTGTTCAAGTTGTGACTGGCAAAAGCAAAGACTTCCTGAACCAGGAATGCTCCAAGCCCTACTTCACTAGCGTCCGTGTACACCACAAACAGAGCATTGAAGTCTGGATGTCCAAGCACAGGTGGGTTGACCAGGTGTTCTCTTCGGGTGTCAAACGCAGCTAGGTAGGCAGGTGTCCAGAGGAAGCTTGCTCCTTCTTTCTTTAGGGCATTGAGTGGCTCAGTGATGAGTGCGAAGTTGGGGATGAAAATGATCATACAGCCCTGCCATGCCTAGGAACCTCTGCACCGCTTTGAGGGTAGTGGGAACTGGAAATTGGCTCACAGTTTCCGTCCGGGTTAGCATGTACCCCCGCAGCTTACACAATGTGACCTAGAAATTTTAGAGCGGTCTTGAACTGCTCTTCTTTATGTTAACAGAAAGCCCAGCACTTTGGAGCTTGTCAAGGATGGCTTGGACATCGCAAAAGTGCTGTTTCTGTGTAGCGAAAATAATGATGTCGTCCATGTATATGAAGCAGATGGCACCCCAGTACTCTGGAATGTGGCAGAGGCGTCAGTCCAAAGGGCATGACTTTGAACTGAAAGAGACCCAGAGGGCAGATGAAGGCAATAATTTCCCACACCCCCGGGTCCATCTCCACCTGCCAGTAACCACTGTTCAAGTCCAGAGACGAAAAACAGAAGCACTGGCTAGGTTATCCTATATCTCGCCCTCTCACAAACGAATGGGAGGGAACAAATGACGCCGGCTGTGCTGTATAATGAGACAAGGTGTTAAGTGAAGGGTGGCTATGCCCGACAGCAAGGTGGGGGGCCTGTGGGTGTGGCTGCTTAGTGTGCAAGGGTGGCCGGGGCTGGTGAGAATTGGGGGATGCCTGGCTGACAGGATTGTATGTTCAAAATCCTTCCAGGTGAATGTTTCCAATCTCACCACACCCCACCAGTCTCCAGCTGCACCAAACAAGACATTGCGCAGGGCAGTGAGAAGTTCCTCATTTGTGAGAGAATTCAAGGCCAGGTAGTCCTGACACTGTTCCAGGTAAATAAGAGGGTCTGCACAATCTCCCAATCTGCCAAAACAAGGGAACTGCAACTTGATTGGGCACTTCCCTCCTGTCCCTCCTCTCACATCTCACAAAATAGCACGGCTGACTGGAGATGGACCAACAGGCAATGGGAAAACCTCTTGACAGCCTGGTTGCATGGTGGAGTGTAGTCGCACACAAGCTTCAACCCCTGGCTGTTCTGTAGGTAGGGGGGCAGAGGGAGGCGAAGATTATGATGGCGGTCTGTACTGCAGACGACGGACATGGTGGGGAGTTTGGTGTTGGTTTGGTTTGGCATCCTCTTGTTGGCTAGTGGAGGGTGGAGGTCCAGCCAGAGGGGGGTAAGTGCACTTGGTTTTTCTGTCCAGTGATCAATAGGGGAAGGAGGGGATTGCCCCTGAGCCTCCAGGCCAGCAGGTGGAAGTGTTTCCCGAACCGAATCCCTTGTCTCCTCTGAATCCTGCAGTTTGTCTACACTGTTTTACTTCCATATGGGTGCGTTTTGTACTTGTGTGTGCAAAAGCCAGGGTGTAGACGCTTATTTATCTGGGGTGCCACTTCTGTAATGGGTCGGCGTGAAAAACGTCGAGAGGGGTGCCAGTCAGAGTCTCGTTTGACAAATGATAATAAGGAATTAACAGAAATATTGTGTCCACTCGCCAAAACAAAAAGCAGTAAATGTAATAGGAAAACACACTTCAGAAGCACAGAATAAACACGCAGCCAACCATATTCTATATCACAAATGTATTCAACACAGCCCCCCAATGAAGAAAACACTGCAGTTCACAATTCCCCCGACTTCATTCCAGTTCAGTTCAAATCCGTGCTGGTGAAACCCACAAACCCACTGTGTCAAGACAATCCCAAATGTAGTCTGGGTTTTACCACGGACTGCACCAGCTGTCGGAGTTCTGCTGTCGTACTCACAGTACTGGTAACGAAGTCGAGCGACAGGTCCGTCAGTCCCAGTCAGTCAGTCAGGGCCTGCATCCACGGCGGTATACTCCACACCCTCTGGCTTGTAGCTGGCAATGATCCGCCTGGTAGACGTCCTTCCGACGAACGCAACCGGATAGCCGACGCTGACTTTTACGACACAACCATGCCGGTAAGGCCGTTTACTGCTCCGTCGACTCACTCCGCTCTCCTGTGCTGTCTCCATCCGATTGGGACAACCACCTGGCATAAGAAACCCGGCGTTCATTTTCCGTGGTCCTCCAGGGTGGTGATTGGATAATTGAGTCTGGCTGGGAGTGGCTAGAGGACAGTGCAGGGGGTAAAAAGGGGCGGCAATGCCCCGGAAGGTGTGTCCGTGCGTGCGTGCGTGCGTGCGTGCGTGTGTGCGCGCGCTTTCCACCATGATCATGGGGTTTCGGCCTTCGCCGACAGACAGCGCATCAGGCGTTACAGTTTATTATGTAGTTTTGTGTGCTGACATATACACATTGTGTATCACTTTGAATCAAAGTCTTTGATTCATGTACATCTAAAATGTTCGGTGTAAGCAACATGACTGAAAATGGATTTGCTGATTCTTATTTTGGATTAAACGAAAGATGAATTGTGATGTGCGGTGAGGTTCATGGCTGGTGAGGTACTGACTCCTCAATAGTCAGATTTATGATTGTATGAACTGAAAAAAAGCATCTTATTTCACTCTTCATCCAACAGCATACAACTACTGATAATGGTTCATATCCCATCAGCATTCCTCTTTCAATTACACTCACAAACATAAACACGAGAACATATTTGTCCTTTCTTTTATTGCTATGGATAGAGCACCCATCTTGTGTTTTAAGCAATTCATATATACTGTAAACAAATGAAAATACAGAGATGTGTGCAGCACAAATTTCATTTTGACCTACAGTAACAAATTCTGCTATTTTTCAAACTTTAAATTCTGGTGCTTTTTTAAAATTTTAATAAAGTTTGCCTATCAAAATGATAAGAAAAAAAGAATAATTCTTTAAGGCCAAAAATGTATGGTGGATTCAACAGAGGCTCTGTTGAAGCCAGCACTGCAGCTTGCGTACGCCCCCTTGAGTTGAGGCAGAGTACTGCCTGCCTCATCTGCTGACTTTTCTCTGCACTTATTGTGCGATCAGCAAGAATAGTTCTCTCACACGTACAGACACATACACACAGACATTACACAGACTGCAGAAAGTCATGGTGTATAACGAAAATTTCTGTAAAGTTCATATTGGCGATATGCTGATGAACAGAGACGGGCACGCGGCATGCAACCCAGTTTGTATTGGATCATGGAGTCAGACGTGAGGCACAGTTCGCCCCTGATTTGATCGGAAAAACTCAAATTCGGCAATTTTTACTCAATAAAATGTCAGAAATGACATGCATCTTTAACACAGATCAGTGGAAAATATTAATATTTATTTGTGTACACTTTTTTGTCCTCCCCTGACCGCACGTCACTGCTGTTCATTCATAAATCTGTTCATAGATATTCATAAACACAGAGTACTTAATAGATATATACAGTAAATACCGCTGCTGGTCAGGATTAAATTATTAGTCCTCCTTTGAAAATGGTGATTAGTCATTTGTCACAATTGTCAATTCAAAGTGCTTTTGAATAAAGAACTTTTTTCTGCAGAAAGCATACATTTTTATAGATGCACGACAATAAGATAATTATTTCTTAAAAACAAAAACTACTATTATTTCCCCCTGAAGTAGTGACATATTTTTGAGCCGTATTTCTGTGCAGTTATTTCTTTAACAGAGTAATATTCACAATGTAATGTAAACGTTGCCTCACGCTGCAAGATACAAATGACATTGCAAGTCTGACCTCTGCTGTCCAATGGAGGCTATTACAGCGTGAAACAGTCGCCTTGGCACTCACAGTCAAATGCACACACAGCTGTCTGGCCCGCGGGTGTGTGCCAGGGTGAGAGATCACAGAGGAACTAACAGGGTCTGTTTGTCTTGTCTCAGCAAACTGTTTGAGAGACTGATATTGTGTATAATAAGTTCACATCCCATGCGTCCAACGGTCATTTACAATGTGTGTTTTGGCATTTGCATGCGTCTACATAATGTGACCGGGTCGTGTCAGGGGTATTACATGAATGTGAGTTTAACCCAACAAAAGAAAACAGTCACGTACAAAAATGTTTATTTAAAAAAAAAGAGAGAGAGAGTTAATAATTACGATATTGTGAGTATTATTTGGCAAATAGATATGATGAAGGCTTGGTTGGGGATGACAGGTCAGTCAAAGTTCATCCTTGGCCTGAAAAACAAACAGAAATTAGTTTGGGATCCTTCACACTTCATGGAAAACAAGCTTTTAATGCCAATCATTAGTGTGTGGGAAGAAACCGTAACCTCATAAACTGAATTTTTGCTTCTTTTTTTGCTTCAAATATCTGAACAAATATCCACAACGATGTCTGATACTTGTGGTAACGCAGTAATTGCAGCATGCATGAACCCATCAATTGTTCACATCGTAGAAATCTGAGTTCTCAATTTCGACAGCCCTGAAGCATCAAGATTCACATGTAGGTTTTCTGTTGTTTACCAGTCACAGTCTGAATAAATTACCAGTCTGTGAAGGAACATTTGTCTTGATAAGAGGGACAGGAGGTAGAAAGCAGGTGTTTGTTTAAACTCTGAGATGACTGTCACAAATCAAACCAAAACAACAACAAGTAACCATACCAACCATTTAAGCAACAGGATGTTTTTCAATTGGAATCATGTGTGCATCCCTGTGACAACGTGGCAAAGAAAAAAACCAAACTAAAATGTATCATTAGTATGACCAAGTGATGGAAGGTGTCCATACTTGTGTCCTGTGGCAGGAACATGTGAAGAGCTCGTCAGCAGGCTGTTCGACGCGCTCCATGCCCGTACGAATCTTTGGCTCTGTGACCTGGAGTTTAGCATATTCCTGCAAAGCAGAGCAGAGCAAAGCAAAGCCCCAGTTATTCAGAAGTGAAAGTGTTCAGGCCTGGCAGGCTGGTATCATATCCAACTCTGCACCGTTACCTGGAACAGTTTGTAGTAATAACAGAATATGCGGTCTCCTGTTAGATGACTGCGTGCAAACTGTTGACCTGCCAGTGCAATTTTCTTTGCCTGATGGAAGGAAAAAACAAGCACAGTCATTTCAACCAACACAAAATACACACTGACATGTAACGTGAGTCCACAGCAGATTCATTTAAACAGACAGAAATAAGTATTTTATGGCTTTAACTGACTAAATCAACTTGTGAAGTTGTAAAGTTGTGAATTTCTCTCAGCTATCCATCCATCCAAATGTTTTACCTCATCATCGTGGTCCTTAGCCCACTGGATCTTGTCCAGCAGGTCTCCCAGGTCGGCCCTGATTGGGACGTAGTGTTCCCACGGCCGCAGCTCGCTGTAGAAATACTCGTAGTAGCCAGAATCCTGCTTCAGCACAACGCTGTCTCCAGCCAGAAGGTAAGGCAACCGATATGCTGCCACAGTGCCATCGATGTTTATCTGGTACTTGTACTGGTGGTGGAAAAGCAATCACATTTTATCACACACACACACACACACACACACAGACACACAGACACACAGACACACAGACACACAGACACACAGACACACAGACACACACACACACACACACACACACACACACACACACACACACACACACACACACACACACACACACACACACACACACACACACACACTTATGGATGTTTTCCACTTAAATATTCCATAAGTTGATGTGAACAAAATGATATTTGTTCACAGGAAAAAATACAAAAATATTTAAAATAAAGGAAACATTTTTTATTCTCATATCAATCATATCAAAACAAAGCAAATGTTTTCAAGTCAGGGTTTGTTTTTTTTTAACTGCAAATATTTTCCAAGTTGTTTCTCACCTTGAAAAAGTCAAAGAAAGACACATGTTTGACCAGCGGCCCGTACAGACTCTCGTCGTGCTTGAAGAAGAAGAAGTTGGTGAAGGCGGCGTCGATCATGTCGGGGTGCGTCCGTGAAAGCTTCACCAACTCCAGACGCTCCTGGCGACTGTCCCGCCCTCTCCAGAAGGCCGTGGCGTTCTTCTTGGCCCACGGCGGCCCCGTATTCGCCTGCACTGACATCATGTCCAGACTGACTCTGTTGAGTGAACGGACACCTACGTCAAATGTCGCAGACATCCATTAAAACCACCACAATGATTTGTGTTAAGTATTTTTTTGTAATGTTTTTTTTTGTTGAAGTCATTTTTCACGTCACCATCTCTTCCTTCCCATCAACCTGAAGTGAAATGAACTCTCACCTCCCCATGGTTTCCAGGACGGACTCTGTCAGGTCATACGTGGGCATGACAATATCTCTGGTATGGTTGGAGCCGCACCAGGAAAAGATGGGGTGAATCCTCTCAGAGGGTTTCCTCTTCTCCAGTGGCCAGTCGCCCAGGTTCACAAAGAACTCCAGGTCAGGCAGTCGCACCTGGACACGTGACACGGACCCACGGGGAGGTGGAAATGTCTCACTATTGACAAAAATAAACGCCTTCTGTATGTTTCAAGTGTTACCAGGCGCACCTTTCTGGTGAGCGACAGGAGGATGGCATCCATGAAAATACGGAAACCAACATGCTCACCAAGTGTTTTAATGTAGACCTGGAGGGAAGGAAAACATTTCATAGCACACAGCGAAAGTTCAGTCAGTTAGAAAATAGCACTGGGTTCAGGCCAGTCAAATACGACGTCCAGATTAAATGACATTTATTCATGGATTTTCTCAGGGATCGGAGACAGATGTATGGATTGACTTCCAAACTGGTATTTTGAGTAGATTGTACCCAGAACACCTGGTTGAGATGCTTCAGATACAGGTGGGGTTCGTAGCTGCAGGCGCTACTGCTTATTCCACAACTGCTCTTCAGTCTGGGGAAATACGACCTTTAAATGCTTTATAACCCGTCTGGCTGCTCCAGTGTCCCTCTGGACCTACATTCGTCTTATTTCACAGGTATCACATACTTTTCGCATTCTGTATATTTCATGCTCCATTTCTTTCCTGATGAAGTAATTTTGGGGGAGTTTTTAGGGTCACCAAACAAAGGCTGTGTGTATATAAATACTCGTAGGGAGGCTAGAGAACTATCACTGATCAGTCCATATAATTTATTACCTATTCAGAACTCATTGGCACCTACAATTCAAATGTAACACATTATACGTGTGTGTGTGTAGATAGATGATATATATGTTGAATATATATGGTAAGGAATATGGTGATATTTGAGGACATGTGGTGTGTGTATATAAGTTATGAATTGATATTTATTGTATACATGTAGTTCTTTGGATGTTTTATTTTTTCTATTTTTGATCTTCCGTGTGGTTTCTTATCACACAGCACTGTGCTGTTAATCAATAACATGGATCCAGTCTAATCCAATCTGATCATTCCCCGTGGTACCTTGTTGTCTTTGATGGTGTAGTGACAGAGGCTTTGTCGCTGTCCAAAGCGCTGTGGAATCTCCTGAGCGTTGCGATCTGGATCAACACTGGGGAACAGGGACAGGTCCTGATCGATCTGGGGAAAGGACTGAGGACAGTGCATGTGCGTTTCCCAGACAGAAGCGCTGGTCTGAGGACAGTCACAGCCCTCGTGGTAGACCGGGCCTGAGGAGGAGAGATATACGTCAGCTACCACAAAACGTCAAAGTCAGTGCGTACAGCTGTTCTGGACGTACGCTACCTTTCAGAATGAACGGTGACTTTGCCACGTGTTTGCCCATGAGCAGGACATGGATGTGCAGGTCAGAGTAGCTGGCGTACATTCTGTAGCGCACCAGGAAGGACCCATCCTGACGATCGAGAACCTGGATCCAAATCCTGGTGAAGGCCTCTGACGGAGACACAATCTTCACTTCAAAGGTTTTCTCACCAGGTGAAGTTGTAAAACTGTGCAAAGGAGAAGTGCAGTTCAATGAGAGAACAACTAGTATGTTGGCCTCAGGGTGAAGATTCATATGAGCTTCATGATGGGGACTTCCCAAAACAACAACCACCACAACTCACCAGTCAATAAACCTACAATCAAGTGTCATTTGGTCCGTTCCCAGCTCTACAGAACCTCCCCATAACACAAAAACAGGTTCAAATTACACAAGTGACGCACTAAAGTGCAAACACACCGAGTCATATAACAGAGTTACTGGGCATAGAATACTTGACTGGATGAACTGAAAACTACGTTTGATTGTTTTTCACCGTTTCTTTCAAGGCTCCAATTCTGAAATGCAGCTGAAAATATGGACTGATTGAAAAATTATATTTCATACATGTATTGGATAGTTGGACAGTTACTGCTAATTTGCTGTAATAAACTTTATATAATAATAATAATAATACAAATAATAAAAACACAACCCATAAAAAGCGGAAGAAGTGGAATGATTAATAATAATTATTATAATAATAATGCAGCGAAACATAAAAAGCTGTGCTGTCATTGGTATGTGGGTGATGTTTTCGTGTTCATTCAGAACCAGCAGGAAACAATAGCACGTGTTGTAGTGGCAAGGTGAGAACACATGGGGGAATTCGATACCTTGGGACCTAAAGTGTGTGGAGGTGACACCCTGTGCGTGACACACGGAACAGGATGCCTTCAGTGGACCCACAAGATCATTGTGATGAAAGGAGTGAAAGGAGGTTGTCTGACATGTTGCACTTCAGGGCACAGATTTACATGTCTGCTCTCTGACTGGTGACTAGTTTGAAATTTCAAATGTCTGGCAAAACCAGATGTGATTTACTACCCGTCTTTGTGTTCGCACAGTATTGATACTGCCAGAGAGCTGGGTGCGTTCAGGCACCAGTCTCTGAAAGTACATTTGAAGTGGTGATGCCTGTGTTACAGGAAGTATACAGAGAATTTTAGTGAATCTCTCTCTTTCAGATGAATAAAGTATCTATCTTTCAGTCATACACATACACATGTATGTGTGCTCACACTCACACAATTTTATAGTGACATGCTTTTTGAGGTGGGAGGAAGCCAGAGGACCCGGAGAGAACCCACGCAGACACAGGGAGAGCATGCAAACTTCATATCGAAAGATCCCAGGACCTTCTTGTGTTGAGGCAACAGTTCTAACCACTGTATGCACCACCTTGTTGCCCTGTGTGTCAATCAATGACACCAGTGAGAAATAATAATTAGCAATTATTTAAGAAAATAATGTGTGTGTTTGCCTAAAATCTTATTTTCTCTTAAAGAGGCTGAAAACACTTTTATTTAACCAGGCTTTTAGTGAGACAAGTTTTTTTGTTTGATTGTTTGTTTCCATAAAAGTCTTTTATTTCTTTCTTTAATTAGAACTTCTTTGTGTAGAACTTTGTGTTTTATATATGTGGAAGGTGCTAGTTTTGTTAAGCAATGTCTGCTCTTTTCCGCACACAGTACTGTTTAATAAGTTAATTTATAGACAGAAACTCATGTCCTACGGCACATTTACTTTGTGTGTGTCCAAAACCCATATAATAGTCGTTAGTTGTATTAGTTTCATTTCATACAAGAAGTCTAAAATCCGATGCTACGTGATGCACTGGAACGCACCATCATGTTTACTGTGTAGTTTGAAGCTGAAAGCAAAACAAAACAAAAAATAGCTGTAGAATGTAAACAATTGTGAAGGGGACATTATTTAAAAGTTGCTAAACAGTCCAGCAGACATACTCACTTTGTTCCAGAGGTGTCTACCGCCTGAATGTAAAAGTACCGCGCCGGGAGGACGACTTCTGTCTCCAGCCCGGGTCCCCACACCAAAGTTCGGGCAGCGCTGGGAACTGAACCGGCGCGAACCAGCGAGACTTCCTGTCCCGGCACACCCAGAGAAACGAGCAGCAGCAGAAGCAGCATGATTATCGGATAGCTGAGTATCGAGTTTACTCGGTTTCCTTCGTAGATTCTCTACTTGGACGTTCCATCGTCGCTTGGAAATGCCATCTCATTTACATTGCGAATTATTACGATGACATTACGATTAATCGAAGTCGACGGTGGACGTTTTCAGTCAGTTCCGTCTCCGATTGACACATTCCAGCCGTGGCATTGCCATTTCCTGCTATACCGCTAACACATGATGTGTGTTTTTAACCAGTATTGACTTTTAAAGGCCTCACACCGACCGCTAGCTCTTCCCAAAAAACATCAACCATCTGTGAATGAAAGGAGGTGGGACATCAGCAGGGTGGCTTCCGATTGGTCCACGCACCGCTGAACGTGAACTGCGATCTGATTGGACGATAGTCCGGAAGTAAGATCATTTAGTTTAAATCCCTTTTCACGCGCATTCTAGAGGTCTGCAAGAGTTGATCAAACTCAAAATGACGATGCACGTGTTTCATTGAACTGATGATGTGTTATCTTGTCAATCTACTACATGTTATATAGCCATAACGCTAACAGGTACATGATTTGTAAATGTCTATATCATCTACTTCTTCTCTCGGCTTGTCCCTCTTCAGGGGTTGCCACAGCGAATCATCAATTTCCATCTTTCCCTGTTCTCTGTATCCTCTAATCTGACTCCAACTACCTCCATGTCCTCCCTCACTGCATCTATAAACCTCCTCTTTGGCCTTCCTCTGTCAATATCTTATTTTGTATATTTTCTCTTTATATTCCTAACCCTTCCATCCTAACACACTTGTACTGTGTACAATGACAATGAAAAGGATTCAGATTATCATTGCGTTTGATATCAAGTATAGTTCAGTTGATCAGAGCATTATAAATATATATTTACAGGCACAACTGCCATTTCCTTATACCGGTACATTGATTTGCTTTTGGAAGGTGTTGTACAGTGTATTTGTTTAAAAGGTGGTTTATTTCAAAAAGGAAACATCTCACAACTGTGTACATCAATCCGTTTATTTCAGTTTGCTTTTGCATCAACATATTTTCAGCTCTTTTTTGTCAAGTAATCTCTACTACACTACTATAATATCAATAAGAACAAAAAAAAGTGGTAGAATCCATTAAGTAAGACAAACTTTGCTGCCATCATTGAGAAAACGAGAGAAATGCTTCTTCAGGATACGACAGTGTTCCAGTGATCGACAGAGCCATACCAGATACCAGCAGTAACAGGTACAACACACACAGAGAAAATATCCCATGAATTTATTTACCTATGTTTATCTCCATTTTTTGTTTCACATTGCTCCCATGATTTCAATGTACAGTTAATATAAAAAAGAACATACTAACAAAACACCCTGTCAGAAGAAGTCTTTTTTTTGTTTTGTTTTTTTGTGGGTTTCCTCTGCCATTGAAAGAACTGCACTGAACACAAATCCCATTCACGGTACAGAGATAGGAGAGATGTTTGTTTGTTTTTCTTGTTGAGTTTAAGAGCCCCCATTGATCTGTTGACTGATGAGGAGCACGTGTCTGCGGACACAGAAGCTGCAGTTCTAGGACCCGAATTCTATTAGTTTGAGCCAGCACCGTGTGGAATACTGTCTAAATTACTTCCTGCTCAGAGAATCTGAAGAAGAATTAGTGTTAGACGTTGAGATAGAATATTAAGTGAGGCAATGAACATACTTCTTGGCTAGAATAAAAGAATGTGTGTGTCTGTCTGTCTGTGTGGTTTAAACCTTTAAAACTAAATGAACATGTGGGTCAATAGTTGTTGACATTGGTTAAATGCATCTTTTAAAACTATAAGAACTGTATACAGATAGAATAAAATATAAAATATTTACTGTTTGGATGAAAAAACATTTATGAATATCATCAACAATATTTTAATTATGATTAAACCTTTTGTATATAAATACCTGGACTGGAAGAAGGGTTGCCAGTTTGAGAGTTTTCCTTACTGAGGTCCTAAGAT
>CAAKHB010007180.1:72762-126159 GCA_901007665.1 Aeoliscus strigatus | reverse complement strand
ATGACGTTAACACCAGTGTGGCAACGCTCGTGTGCATAAAGGCCCGATGTGTGAGAGACGGATATCAAAAAAATCCTTTTTGATTTTCCAATCAATTTGAAATACAGACAAAATACACTTCTCGCCAGTTAATGCCGTTAGCCCAGGTCACGTGGCTACCCATTGACATGTACAACACAATCACAATATGATACACAACCATGTATCATGAAATACTTGATGTTTTCAACATACAAGAACCTTCGTTTGAGAGGCCGTCACCATCAAATATACAACTGCAACAAGAGGATACCATAGTCATCAAGAACGATACTGAATGAAAAAAAATTGTCCAGATGTTTTACACATGTACATAGATTCTTTACATCTGAACATTACTGGAAAAATACTTCTGAACCACTTACTGATAAACGACTCACGACGGAGTTGGTTAAGTGGAAACAATGCCAACTCCTCTTTAGCGCCGCCGTCATACAGACAGCGACGATCACTAAACGTTCTGTCGTCATGACGAGAGGGCTGCTGGGTTTTGTCTTCAAAACACACACCACAACTTTGAAAAGACTGGATGAGAGAGAGGGAAAGAGCGAGATAGAGAGGAAAAGGCGTCTTTTGTTTTTGATTGCTTTGGCCGAGAATAAGCGTGTTTTTTCACACACGGCACTTTTTTTTTTTTTTCTGTGTCACAGACACACACTCGTACGGCTCTGCAACTCACATATTGTGAAAGGGGTTAATGAGCCCGACAGTGAACCAGCAGGGACAAGAACTAAATGGGGGAAAACACCCTCAAGTTGTTGTGTTTTTTCTTTTCTTTTCTGAAAGGAAAATGACTAATAAATGGCCCCTACACAGGAATGTGCATCGTCTGTTCTCATCAGCAGGAGACGTGATGATGACCACATATCAGCACTTAGTTTTGATGAGTATGTTCACTCACCTTGTTGTAATGGCACGTTATTAGTATGTCTATTTATACTGTAGATAGAAACACACTCTCCGGAATATTGATACTTGAAGCCTTTGCATACATTTCCAACTAATCTGTTCTCCGTTTGCATGAAACTAGTTAGTAGGGGAATATTTTGCATTGTCATTTCATGTTTTTTGTTGGAAGCAGCAGGCAAAAATTGTGATATCAGTGATTTGAGTGTGCTGAGTAAAGCGTATGTACTTCTGATCTGTGTTTGCACTGTGCAGCATAATTATAATATTTTAGTGGGTGAAGAGAAGCCGTCTGCATTCATTATTGTTTCAGGTACTATGTGCTCCGACTAAGGAAAAAAACAAAAACAAAAAAAACCAAAAGAGTAAAAAAGAAAGGGAAAGGAACACAAGTTTTGGCTTAATAGCGATGCAGGTATACATTTCCCTTTTTTATATATAGTTTTTGTCAATATTTCAAAAAATATAAAGTGTTTCATAGTTTCTGGTGTTGGCTTATATTATGAAATAAAAATTTGTATATTAGTATCTCCTGTTAAAGTAGCATTTGCGTAGCATGCTGCTTTTTACTATGGCAGTTGGATATTTGAATAGTCATCCATTTCTGTTTCATGCATTTCTTGTTGGTTTCTTAATGTCTGAGTATCTACATAGTGAGGTCCACACGCACACACACGTGCGTAAACACGTGCGCACACACACAGACACACACACGTGGTCATCATCATCTTCAGTCCTTGATGCAGCCATGGACTTCTCAACACGTTTGAGGTGCTCCGTGACCTCGTGCTCCAGCGCTGTGACGGAGCTGCACAAACAGTCCGCTCAGAAGCTGCACGGTCTACAGTTCTTCAGTCGTCCTAGAAAAACACCCTCATCTGTTGAGTGAAAGTTCCTACTCGGGCAAATGTCTCTCAGCAATGCATTGAGCCGCCTGAATTGTGCGTCCTGCTGTTAGAACTGGTACCACTTCTTGTCCTTGCACTTTAACATGAGCTGTAAAAAGAAGTCACAATAGGCTGAGTAATCTGGTCTGGAGAGGGAATTATGTTTTAGTATTTCTTTTCACTTCACAGAATATATAATAATTGCTATATTCTATCTTATTTAAAAGCAGTCAGTTTTTTATTATATTTGTTACATTACAATGTATTATTTTTATATATGTATATTATATTTATATTATATTTGTTTGTTTATTTTCATATTATGTGCTCTCTCTTACACACACACACACACACACACAACCTCTTTTTGCCACTACTGCCACTGCCACTAACATCAAATAGTAAATGCCTTGTTCATGTACAGTATGTCTAAGTACATGTCTCTGTGTTAATATACACTACCAGTCAAACGTTTTAACTCAATTTCTCTTTCAGTTGAACAACAAATTGAGTTTAGTTGTCCAACTACCTTTTGACAATTGTATCTTTGAGATAAAGCCACTCACAATGTCATTGCACAATGACAAATAAAACATCTCTACGACTGAACATTTTTACCTCATGAGCGTGTTTGGAGAAAGCTTCCGCGCTGGTCATCATAAGGGCGGTTCGCTCCTCCAGCTCTCCAAGTCTCTGACCTCTCTCGTCCAGAGCAATGCGGGCACGAGCCAGCTCGCCCACCACTCCGCTCGCCGCCACCTTCATGCCCTCCACCCCAGCCTGCCCGGGGATGTGCTGGGCCAGACTTCGAGAAGCTTTGCCGGCTGCTGCCTCCCCGACTGTGGATCATATCAGAGAAACATGGAACAATTGTAAATATTATTTACCATTTTCAGTCACTTTCATATACAATGTGTATACATTGGTTTAAGTTTTAAGTGTTTTGTTTTAGGTCTGCTGCAATTGCAGTTTTTAAATATGTGAATTTGTCAATGTCATTTCAGTGTTGTGTAATAACACATTTCATGTATGTAAATATGACTAGTGTGTTTGAATATGATCATCTTCACACTCGGGTTCATCACCTGTTCGGTGGATAGAGGATAGAGTATCTCAGTTAGTAATACTAATATTTCACACATAATATTATGTATCTATTAAGTATCTATTGTTGCATGTTAAATTACATTTCTGTTACGCCTGTAAATAGTGCATGTTTACTATTGACCTCTATTTTCACACATAGGACGCTGACTGTGTTGCTGACATTGCTGCTGAAATGACATCATTTCCCACAGTGGGACAATAAAGGCTTATCTTATATTATCTTGTCTTGGAATTGAACATTTTCTTCCAGAGAAAAGAGCAGAAACACGCACAGAGTTCCTCTCTGTCGAATGTCTGTGTATTCCCTCCAAAGAAGCCCTTCAGAAAGCCTCTGTTCTGGGCCTCTGGTGTTTCTATCGGTGTAAACAGCTCCCCCAGCATTTCCTGCAACCAAGGAGAAGAATGTTAAACCTGAAAAGACCAAGCACACACACACACACACACACACACACACACACACACACACACACACACACACACACACACACACACACACACACACACAGAGAGAGAGAGATACACACTGCAAAATAATATTGCCGCAATCAACCCAGAGGAATTTAAACAACATGTGACAATTGTGACATTTCTCTTCCATGACCACACACGCACACACACACACACACACACACACACACACATACACACACACACACGCTGAGCCTACCTGTAGATGGTCATACATCTCCTGGCTGTATGTGATTCTCTGGATCTCAGTCGGGGAGCTGAGGTACAGTGCCTGCCCCTCATTGGTGAAGCAAAAGGTTCTTGCAATGCGCATGTCAGTCAGAGGCAGGTAGTTGACGTCCATCAGTGGTCTTAGACTGGGCAAACTGTGGACACAGCCAGCACAAGCAAAGATAGAAGTCAACATCGTCGCACAGTTTGTCATTGTAAATGCACAATTTACTTCAAATGCACAAAGCAAATGAAAACAAAAGGTTTAAACGAGATTTATTGCTACATAAAATGTGTAATGTAGTCAAGGTTTCAAAACAGAAGGTGAGAACGAAATATGATGTCAAGTTTTATTTTAGTTCAAACTCAAAGCACAAGTGGAAGATCAGGGCCCCATTTCACAAAGCAGGTTGTGTTTGGTAAGGTTTTTTTTATCTGTTTATCTGTTATTTGTGTTTTTGTTTTAACTAGAGCATTTTATTCTGTGTTGAAGGCATTTTGAAGGAAGTGCTCTTAAATCTCATTGTACTGTGTATGATGACAATAAAAGCTTTCTATTGTATTGTATTGTATTGTATTCTATTAAACTGAACCTGCTTTCTGGAACGGGCCATGTTAGACCTTTCGACGTTCTCAAACCTGAGCTCCTACCTGAGCGTCATGATGTGTCCGTTAGCGCAGAAGCAGGCCAGACACACACTGTTACACACAGATACCACGTCGGCTCGCAGTACAAAGGATGACTCAGTGATGTTGTGGACAAAGAGGCAGGACTGAGAGGGCATCAGGAAAACTTTGGCCTGCCTCTCGGAGCACACCAATGCCAGATGTCCCTCTCCGCAGGCGTCCTGGGAGGATGAAGGTGAAAAGTGAACCAGCTTGCGCTTCCGTGGTCGGTCAGGGTCCTCCGGGGCGTTGAGGTCTCGCCAAACCTCGTAGGGGCTTTGAATGTGTGCCCCTGCGCAGTCCAAGAAGCCAAAGCGCAACACAGAGCCCTTGAGCAGCAGAACGGCTCCTGGCGGCGTTGGTGGAATCAACAGAGCGATTTTAGTCAATTTGTACAGCTCCTTAGCAAAATATATTGGAATTAGCTTCATGTCTTTTAACTCATGTAACATCCAATGCCACTGCTCCCGTCACTTCTGGTCATTTAGTGTTTATTACTTTTAGTTGCTCCTTGATTTTGGCTTGTGTGTTCTATTCTGGTCCACTAACGATTCCCTATGTATCATATGTAAAGTCATGAGGAGTTGTGGCTGTGCATTCATTCAGGTCAAAAACAAACAAACAAAAAAAAAAACAGACAATATAACTTAAGACACGCTTTTTGGCTTCTGCAGCAGGTTGTAATTTGGACATGAGGTTCCTATAAAAGTCTTAAAATGTGCTCCCGGAGGAAACTACTTTTGAAGGAAATATAAAGGGGATTTAAATAAAACTTTTGCAGGATCTAAGTCTGACTTTGGGCAGAATTTTGGTGCTAAAGTGACATTACAATAGAAGAAGATGCAAGCAGGACATTTACAAATGAGTTGCTGAGATGAAAGTGAAGTGTGTGTGTGTGTGTGTGTGTGGTGAAAAGTCACCATCTGGCTTTGATTCATTTTAAGTCACAAATCATTACTTTTTATTATACTTTTTTTTTTTTAAAATTACATTACTTTTACTTAAGTTCCTTTTTTAATTTTACACTTTGAGCTCCATTGGGTGGGTTACTGTAGGTCCCTGGTATATGGTACCTACACACACATGCCAACACAGAGTAATTCACAGACTTTAGTCACAGCTATAACATCTCCTCAATTCATACCTTGTTGTTCTTAAAGGGTCGTAGTATAGAAACTATCCCATGGCCCCGTCTCTTCCTAGTCAATATTACTTCTTTCCAACTTCTGCTCGTATGATGCTATTTCTGTCATAGTTTCAATCCATTTTTTATAGTCTGGTGGGGACTTTTCCTCAACCTGAGGATATTTCTGGCTGTTGTGACATTCCCGATCTTAATAACTGCAAAGTCATGTTTGGACACTCCCATTATTTTTTGTCTGGTCACCCAATAAGCATAATCTTGCGAGACTGGAATCTCTATCTCCAGAACCTTCCCCAGATGTTCTATTACTTTCACCCATAATGGTCGTGTCCGACTGCATTCCCATAGCACATGTAGGAAAGTCCCATGGCCTTTGTTCCATATTTCCAACAGAGATTATCAGGTAATAGACCCATCCTATGGAGTCTAGAGGGGGTGAAGTAGAATCTACGTATGATATTATATTGGTTAAAGTTCCCTCTAGCCTCCCTGATATATTTCCCAGAGTTTGCTCCTATTCTGTTCTATTCCTCCTCATTTAGTTCTCATTCCAGGTCCCTCTGCCATATAGTCTGCAAACTCCTACAGATATCTTTATTCAGCCCACTGAAAACACCGCTGCTTTGTGTGCCATCTTTGGTAATTCCAGAAAGTCCCTTACTGGGTTTGCCCCATGTGCAAATTGCCCTTTTCTAATACATTGTTTAATCTGGCGATATCTCTGAAAGTGCAATATCGATTTGCAATAATGATATAAATTCTCCATTCACAAATAAGTCACTTGTTGTATTTTACATATTCCCATAGTAAATCGTTGTTTCCAGATGACAGTTTTCTTCCCAACATATAAACAGGTTATTTCATATCTGCAGCTGAGATCGTCAGCTAAAACATTCCAACATGTGCGTCCACTGACGGCTGAAGCGCTTACCGCTGGGCCCGATGGTGACGGCTTCCTCCATCCTCTCCTCCTGGTCGGTGGGAATGGACATGGGGATGAGTAAAATCACGCCCAAGCTGGTGCCCACCCACAGACACGGGGTGGGCAGGACGTCACTCTTACGCCCGTAGGATTCTCCGAACTGCAGCGTGGTGATTGCCTCTTTGGTGTCTCGGTCAATGCTGGACACACTGGAACTGCGTGAACGGCTGAAGGAGTTTTCACGACTCTCTGCGGCGGAGCCCATCGCACACAGACAGGGACAACGTCAGAGGAAGGACATGACGGGGTGAGAGGTCATGGGAAGAGAAAAGTTGAGTCGAACAGTTCAAGACGAGAAGCAGCGTGATGTGGACAGACAAAGGAGAGAGATGAAGAGAGCAGGAGACAAAGTCTAAAGGCGTGATGTGGTACGTGAACAGTTGTGTGCGATAAGAAACTACAGGGGACACACTCCGTCATACGCACACACCCACACGCACACACGCTCACTCACTGTACTGAAAATTGTCTCACTTGCGTTCTACTCAGCAACATGGTGACACGCATATTCTGAGACTGACCACATACACACACACACACACACAGTGACTGCGAGATTCATACACACTGCAGTGTTCTAGTCAGCAACATGGTGACGCGACACACACATTCTGAGACCACACACCTGCCTACACACACTCTTTCAGTGGGCTCCATTAAGGTCCTCCATTGTGTACTTAAAGCCTGCGTCAGAAAAGTATTTCTGGTGCATCATTTCTGAATAATTCAGAGGCAGGTACTTGCTGCTCTCACATCCTATAGGTGCAGACTATATATATATATACATATATATATATATATATATACAGTATATAACAGCTGCAGAGGCTGGTGGACACACAACTGACTGAAATTGCAGCAATTTGACACGTGTCATTCTGAGCAGGATTCCTGTGTGACATGAGGTAAAATCTGCACAGGCTATTAAAGCGCATTCTGTTGCCGGTTACAGATATAGTATTCAGTGCTTCCTTCAGAACACACTCTCTGCACTGCACTGCAAGCGTTACCCCACTCCTGCCACGCACCTCTAGGCGTGTTTTCCACGAAACATGACAGACTGACAGACTAAGGGACAAACGGACTCATCAGCAGGACAGACGTTGATGGATTAGTGGCCAAAGCCCCCTTACCTCTGTCGCTCCAGCAGTAGGGGGCGGTGGTGAGGTGCTCGTCGTGAGAGTACATAGTGACTCCATGTAACTGTTGAAGCATTGCCCTCCTGGATGCATAACCTAACCATTCCCCCACAACATGAAACCCCAGAGGGCCCCAGCCCCACCCCAAAACAGTGTCAGAAACACACACACACACACACACACACACACACACACACACACACACACACCACACATAAGTGTGCAGCAATTCAGCCAGGAAACAAACAGGACAGATGGACAGCAGTACCAACAAATGACAGAAGGGGAAAGAGAGAAAGAGATTTGCTTCAAAAACAAAACAGAGTCAGAGAATGAGCGCGACAAGCAGCTTGTCTGGGGAACAAACAGCCTCAACCACTTTATCTTATCATCCAGTTCTGCGCAGCTGAACCATGTTTCTACTCTACAAGTCGGCCACAGAACAGAAGATTTGTGCAAGACCTTCTCACCTAGATTCTAGTTTAAAAACCTTTCCACCCAAAACTCATCAAACACAATGTATTGGACACAGGAAAATGCTGCACTATAGTCTCATGAAGCTAAATGAGAGGAAGTCCTTCTGTTTGGTTCTTGAGTACTTCACTACTCAACACTGGCGAGTGATGGCCCCGCTGGCGTGTGGCCGTCTCTCTGTGAAGTCTGGGAAGCAGCTTCTGGCCGCGTGTCACTGGGGTGTGTTTGTGCTGTGTGACAGAGCCGGTAGGGTGCTGCCTAATGAAAGTCACACACAGTGGTGCCCTGACAGGACACAGGGCCCCTTGGGGGCCCTTATAGGGCGCTCGAGGCAGACACAGCTGGGTCAGTGTCAGGGAGGTGATAAGGGTTTGAGGACCACCTGAAGTGGCTGTCAGAAGTGTTACTATAGATACTATGTACACAGTACACTTCAAAACGTGTAGAATGGATTTTTCTCGGAATTTTATTTCATTTTCATTTTCTGAATGTGTGCGTGTGTTTGTTTGTGTGTGTGTGTGTGTGTGTGTGTGTATGTCTATTTAAGCGCTGCCTCTTGTGAGATATGGATTATAATTTATTTTTTCAATAACGCCGTGGGGAAATGCCGCCGCAGCCTCCTTCAACACTAAAACTAATTAACTGCTAAGAGTGCACACTTTTGCTTGCACCGATTTGTCCATTTGAAAACCACCTCCACCAATTATGAAATAAAATGAATGAAATGAAGTATTTAACAGGTGAGCAGGGAGGACGTTGGTTGTACATTAAGTGTGGCCTCCCCTGCCATTTCCCTCCCCTGTCTTCTCGCCAGGCGCGCAGCCCTCATTAACACCAGCCTCTTCTGCAGCATCGCTTGTTGACCTTCAATTACGCCAGTGATCCTGCTGCTGGCTCCTCGCTGTGGTCAGGCAGTGTGGCAGATAAACAACGGTGCCAAAGGTACGAAACATAGACAGAAACTCATTCATTAAAGCAACTAACTGCAATACCATTTTCTTCCTGTTTAGTTCCCATTTTTCACACATTTAACAATTCTCGCTTACCCAATCACGGAACAGTTACAAACTCCTCTTTGTCCTGTTGTGGACGGAAGCCTCTTAAACCGACGTGCTTGTCAGATTTCAAGACTTAATGGACAGCTTCAGGGCGATGAAATGCTCAGTAGCTCATCACCCAGAGATGAAAGCATCAAATGCCAGCACACATCAGTCAACACACATTGTGACTAAAATAACAAAAAGTTGATCTGAAAACATTTGCACGCACTCAAGTCACAGAGAAAACGTATTTGTGTGTCAAAGCTGCAGATCTCATGGATGTGCAGTGAATGGTTCTTTCCTATTGAATGACAGGATTTATCTATGTTTATATATAATGTTTGGAAATGTGATGCAATGCAATGAGAAGATGTGTCCTTCAGTTATTTTATGTTACTTTAGTCGACGATTCACACAAACTCAGCCGGCGGCTGACACAAAGCATCCAACTAACACCAGCTTCCTTCATGTGTCACAGGTCACCGCCCTGTCAATGTCAATGAAGATGGAGTCTAACTGCAGGAACGGGTGCACAGTCAGATGCATCTGCTCTTATTAATTTTGTACTGAGCTACCTGTATGTTACGTATGTTACGTCATATTTTAACCGTGATGTCATTACCTTCACCATAACACTTTCACTTTTAGATTTTGTAGACTATAAGGATCTGTGTGTACCGTAGATACAGGAATATTTCAATTCCATTTCAAAAACTGCCTCCAATATAAGACACATAAAAAATTTCCAGAATGAAACAAACAAAATTGACCTTTGGCTTGAAGTTTCCGAAAAGTTTCATGTCGTTCCATTTAAAATCCTTTTGGAGAATTTGTGGAAAAATGATGCTCCCTAATTTTTCTTGTGACCACACATTTTTTTGGTACGTATTATAATGACGTAAGTCAATAATGATCATCAATTTCAATTCTCAAATGTTGATGTTGTACCAAAAAAAGAACTGTTATATCATTTGAGTACGTCTGGACATTTTAGAAAACCAACACTCGTCATTGTTAATAAAATACAGATGAAGAAGAGGACGGAAAGAAACTCGACAACAACGCACAAACTGGTTAAGTCACTCGATATTTTGGAGGCTGTTGACGTGGTTGACACAAGCAGCAGAAATCAGGGAAACAATGCAAGATCACTGCTTGCATTCCAGGACTCATCTGTTAATATGTTTAAGGTTATGCTAATGCAAGATGAATTTCATTTAGCAGAGGATGAGAAATCATCAAATTAGCAATGTCATCGTAGTGTTCACTTTCTGGGGTAAACCATCAGAACGATGCAATGTACATACATCCAACTGCTAATTCAAACAAAAATTGTTGCATCACCAGTTTTGAGCACAGTAATGGTAATTACCTCCCCCAGTAACAGATACTCTGAATTCATACTGTGCATAAAAATGCCATTCCAAATCATTGTAACATTGGAATTTTCTTGGTGCAACTGCATTACAGCTTGCATTAGCATTCACTTCACGTATCAGGCTTTAATCCGGAGTGAGAGGTCTGCATGCACTTACAGGGGTTTTGGGAGGGGAGGGGGGCGGTTAATATTAGAGGGAGCTGGGAAGACAAGCACACACCTTCAGTGTGGGACACAGGCAAAGAGATCTCCATGCAAGCAGCGGACTGGGCCTTGCGGAAAGGCGGTCGGCCGGGGCCTCTGCGGGTAAGCCGTGGCCCCTCAGGACCCATCGGGATGCGAGGCTTTCCCGCTGAGCAGGGCTGGGAGGTGGGGCTAGTGCAATGTCCATTGACATGATCTGTAACAACGGCAAAGCATTAGCAAACAATACAGTGAGGGAAATATTCGATTATATTCTGTCCCATAATATCCAACTACATAAGTCATTTAGTATAAAAGATAATAAGAGGTCATTTATTTCACTGCTGAGTAATTGGAGGGTTTGGCTCAGTATTATACTACATGACCTATGCAGATCAATATTCTGGAATATTTTACATGTTAGAGTAGCAAGCTGATGTCCGGAGGCAAGAGGGATGGAAGTGAGAGGAAAAGGGAGGGAAAATGACCAAAAGCGGAATTTGAAGTATACAGTATATGGGGAGGAGAGGAGGTAAAGATGCTGAGCAGAAAGGAGAAAATAAAAAGATGGAACGGAATTTTTGTCTGATCCAGTCTGTGCCAGGAAAAAGATGAAAAGTAAAATAAAATATCGAGCAGTTTCATCTCCACTTTGTTTCTAGTGTGCAAACAGTCATGTTTTATCAGAAAAAGATCAGAGAATAAAATCCTGGTTATTACTGCTGCACCTGACCATGTATAATCAATATAATTGTATATAGATATTGTATATAAATGTATCTCTACAGAGGCTGTAATGTATAATCTCGTATATGCATTTAGTTTCTAGTTCAATCAGAACACAAAGTGTTCTCAAGACACAAACATCATTTCTATATCACTTCTATCATTTCTATTTCCATTTTTCTATGAGTGAAGAAATCGCACTCCAACAAAACCAACGTTATATATCTGACAAGCCTGTGAGTGGCGCTATAACATGCAAGACATGGAGCATGCACAAGTTGTTCTTGCTGGGGTTAGCATATTCAGGTTAGGGGAGAGGCGGGGCTATGACTTCATCCCTTGAGGAAAGGCTGTAAACATGGAAACGTAACAGTGGCGTCTGCAGATTTGTTCACTCTGGGACGCGGCGAAAAAAAAAAGATCGTATTCAGGCTCCAAAATGCCAGTTCATGTGGATGAAATGTACATATGATAAACAGTAAACTCATCTCTGTGTGGACATGGCGTTCATATAATTAGAGTATTCTGAATATTTTACGTGTGTATGAAAGGGAGACAGACCTCAATAATCATCTTGTTGCTCCTGGGAACGCTCATTATTGTTGTGACAGAGAAGTAAATAATTGGGCAAAGATTCAGTGACACTATTGTGATACTGCATTGTGAACACGGCACTAAAAGCACTAACATTTGGTATTAGGCACTGATTATATGACTAAAAAGATTGGATATGAAATTCACCACTGGGTTGTAAGTGCTCATATTTAATGTAAATTTATTTGTAACGTTCAATTTTGAAAATGAATCAAATGCAATTCTGCTGCGTGACACAGAAATTACTTACTTTCAAAGTGAAGATGAAAAAAACCCAAAACAGTCTGTGTGAAATACACGCCCAGAGTAATGGACTGAGGTAAGTGAGAACTGCGCGCAGCACTGAGTGTAGAGATGCTACAGCCACACGACACCATTGTGTGTCCACCCCTACAAAATGTTACACACACAGATGCACAAACACACAAGACACCGCAGGAAACAGAATGCTATTTTCCAGGGGGTGGGGGTGGGTGGGGCGCCTAAATGTCTTAATATAATATAGAATATAAATCTGTACACACAAAAACGTTTGTCAGTCTCAGGAAAAAACCTGTGCATGTCTTGTCATAGAAGTAGAGCGGACACAGAGAAATGGGACAATTAAGGGGGCGGAGCGAAAGGGAAACCCGCAGTTGTGATGCGTAAGTATGGTGAGAACATTCGATGCAGATGATCCAGTCAAAGCTGCTTGAGAAGAAGATGATCCCGTTAGAGAGGCACAAAGTGATCCCACACTGCAGAACAACGCTGTCAATGGAGGAAAGGTTGTGTAAAATCAGAGGATGGTCCAATCAATGGTAAAGCGAGAGAAAGCCTCAAATTGAAATAAGGATGTGACTTACAAATCACCTGTGTCAACACTTGCAAAATGCAGAAGAAACAAATGCAGAAGATTTAAATTAGACGTCAATGGGAAAGGATGGACCAACACTGTCAGGTCGTCTCGTGGAGTGACAAGGAAACTGAAAGAGGAATTCTCTAGTGAGAGTATAAGAGCTAGTAAAGGAACAGAAAGCATAGAAAACATGACGCACGCAGAAACTAAATGACTCAAAGCAACACAAGTGAAAACTGCTGGCTTTCGCCTACCGTACCAAGATCAGTCTTAAGATCTGTTGGCAGACTTAACTTTCTGCCGGGTCCCTTTACTGAAACAAAAGAATAGGAAACAAAGTACCAGTTAATCCCTTAAAAAAAAGAAAGAAAGAAAACAGTAAAGAAAAACAAAATCATTAAAGGAGCAGTGTGTAGTATTCAGAGTGATCTTTTGGTAGAAATGGAACAGTTGATTAAAGAGAGTTGTTTCTTTGTCTTCCAGACAAACACAGATAATTTGTTTCCACAGAGTCGCCATGATGCATCTACAGTATCTAATGGTGTTTGACTCGCTGTGATGTAATTTCCTGGTATGAACTGAGACTGCCATTGATAATAATTAGAACAGTTGTGTGTGTACGGGAAATGGACACAAAAGATCTAAGTGATACAAAAACAGAAAATACACAGTTTATACTGACAATAATATAGAATAATAAGATAATATTGTGACTACTGCCGCCATCTTGGATTCTGAACTCAGGGTGGAAATCCGAGTTGAAGGGCATTGCATTTGACAATTTACTGTCAACAGCTCAGAAAACCACTTTAATTTCAATTCAGACTGCAAGTGGAACACATCAAAAGAACAGACAAAACAAACTAGTCGGTTTTCATGGCGACCGATGTAAAACCAATGTGACAGCCATCTTGAAGTATTTCAAGGTATGTGAATGAGTGAGCTGTGTATGTACGTGTGGTACTATTTACATAAAGACAATGTTATGTCATTTCATTATTAAATAAATCATCACAATACTGGAGACCTATGTGTAATTACATTACTTAAATATTTATGATTACAATTAAATTACAACTGATAAATTCCTGCAAAAACTTGGTCTATATGTTATTAATTAATATCATTTTTGGTCCTGATGTAGTGTGTGAATGATTGATACTGATGTTAATTGTTTTGTGATTTTAAAAGCAGTTTTGAAAGTGTTGATGCTGCTGGAAGTTCAAACAGTGACACATCTCAACATTTAAAACAGTTGAGAACGTTCAGATTCAGTGAGTTGATTCTGTTTTGGTTGCGATAGATGAATGATTTTCGCATGTTTCAGACTCTTCAGTCACATTAAACTGCCCAGTCACTTCCTGACTGTGTTTGACTGACTTTCGGTCAGGCCGGGGGTTGTTGCTCAATTCTTTAGGATTTGATTTGAGGATTTTCAGATGAGTGGGTGCAATATCGCCACCAGATGACACTTGATTCTACACACTGGACCTTTAAGTCGGTGAAGTTTAAAAAGAAAGAAACCAAAACGTAATTAAAAACACAAAATGGAAATAAAAGTTAAACATGCAAATCGGTGCAGTCGCACACAGCCGCCATATTTCCAAACACATGCGCGATTCTTGTCCCAAGCCAGCTCTCCCTACAGATCCCGCAGCAAACATCTCATCAACATTCTAGAGTTACTAATTTCTTTCACATTTCTTTTTGATTCATTCTCTGCGAAGGATCATTACTAATATCTGCGTTCCAATGTTCATCAATGGGATGGATGAACATTGGAACCAAATCAGATTACTCAGGCCAGGAATATCTAACATGGAAGTGGAAGAAATATCACCGGGTGTCAATGCAAACACTGGAAAATAAGTTGAGAATAACATTTTGCAAGCATTTGGCAGTAGAGAACTTGAGATGGCAGGAACCAGTTGAAGTCACTACTTCAGTGTGCCTTTAATGTCTTTAACGTATTTCATGGTTCAACCCATGGAAGACAAGAGGATGGTATTTACAGGATGTCTGTTAAATTCCATGACCACGGGGAATCACGTACTGTATGAGCGCCAGTGTCTGAGAATTCCAATTGTTTAAAATTCCTTAAAGACAGTGATTGTTCTGGAAACCGTGTTTTAGTGAAGTCTAAACGCCTGCAGTGTGTGTGCGTGTGTGTGTGTGTGTGTGTGTGTGTGCAGCGTTAAGAGACGATGATAAACCATCATAAACCTTCAACACGCAGATGGTTCCTTTACTTTGTGGCGGCATCAATGATTCAGAAAATGCTCATAAAACCACTTAAACAGGTGGATTTGATTGGAGGAATTTTTTTTAGTATTTATTCAAATTATGTGGAAATTAAAAAAAAAAAAACACCATAAGAAATGAATTGTTGTGAGTGTACCTGCTAAATGAACCTTCCTTAGAAATAAATAGGATTTTGTTGTTGTGTGTATGCGTGTGCATTTTCTTTTCGCAGCATTTTCTTTTCAACGTGGTGACATTTAAGCAGTTACATGTGACACCAGCCCAATTTATGACCTCAGCTCTTGCACATCACACTATTTGTCTGAGGAGAAACAGATGCAGTGCTATTGCACATGGACAGAAAGAAAGAGGAGGAAACAGTGGGAAAGCGAGTGCTGCTGCCAATATTTCAACGCTTATCTTGCCTCTTCTGTCTCAATACTGTAGCTGCCAGACTCTTTTGCTGCCATCATCTAATTTCAACACGTTTGCCTCCAGGCGTGGCTGGAAAACACAAACAAATGCGGCTGAGGAACATCACCAGCAGCACGCTCCATCTTTAAACATTTTCTCTTTAATTGTTTGTGTAGGGTTGAAGGTTGAAGAAGATATTTCAATTTCATATTTACTGTATATTCATGTTCATAACAAAAGACAATGAAGAAGTTCTGACTGTTGAGAAAAATATACATCATATCAATAATACATGATTTAAAAAATAATAAGATAAAAACGTTTAAACGAATAATGTAATAATAATAAATAATTATAATTACTTATTAAATTGCCTACATTTTCAGTTAGATTTCACACAAGAGAAGTGTTTTAAATAGGAAGCTAGTAAACAAACTGACCGGATGATGCTACATACACTCGGTGGACCACAAACTGAACAGCACTCCGTCTATTTGTTGAGCTATTTTATTCTGTTTGATCCTCTGACTTCTTATTAGAGAACAAACACAAACTACCTCTGAGGATGAAACTATTTGACAGCATCATATGAAGCGCTGAGGTCACACAAAGGACTGAAACCAAAACGTTGGACTGACGACGCCACAAAACCGATTAATGTACGCGAGCTACAGATACGTAACCAGCAGACATGCAAAGAGGTTGAGACACACCCACACTGATGGATGTTAGCCGAAAGCACGACAAAATGAGTTCGGCAGATTTATAGACACATCGCGGTCTGGTAACATAACACGTCGACTTCAGAGACAAAGACGTGTGATTCTAGAGAGGACTAACTGAACGACTGAGGAGGAGAACACGGTAGGAACACAACCTTCTCCTCCCGCACCTGTCAGCCTGGCAACAGTGACGAATGAATAAGGACTTGAGGTTGAAGCCCAGACACACACAAACATCACAACGTCGAGCCAACCTCAAGTGGAGTGGAGAAAGAATAATTTAGAAACAAAGCAAACAGCGGGACAGAACACACGGACGAAACTGCAACAGCCTGCAACTACAGTCCCGGGCAGCTTGATTACACTGCGAGCAGCTTGGTGTGAGCTTGGTGTGTGTGTGTGTGTGTGTGTTTGTGTGTTTGTGTGTGACCTGTAACGGTCTGATCGTCAGAAAACAACAGAAAACAAAACATCAGCTTTGGAATGGGATAAACCAGGGGTTCTCAAACACTTGGGGGTCAAACGCTGTCAGGAGTGTTTGTATATATGTTTTTCTGGATATCTGTGTTTTTCTTTATTTACATTGTGCAATAGCAACTGAATGTGAGCGGATCATGTTACTGCACCAACTGCAACAACATCGCCATCATGCTTCGCTCACCAATCACCTTTAGAACAGTTGAATTGTCGCTGCAAAGCCAGAAGTGACGCTCTGAGAGCCTACCGTACACTGTAGGCAAACTGAGTCTCGATTCTAAATAAAAGCTTAAAGTGAGGCTTTATGAGGGCGGAAATTTTCCAAGGATCTACTAACTGCAGATTCAGATTCGGCATTAACTTGCATCACACGTTTAAGAACACAGATGACTGATGAGGAATTTGAATGACGGAGCTGCACTGCTGGACTTTTAGCAGTTTCTAAGTGTGTGAATAAACACACCTGCAGTTTCCTCGACTCAATTAACTACATCCTTTAAAACATTCCCTTCCCAGGAACATCGTACCAAAAACAATGAACTGAGCAGCTCTGGCTCTTCTTTTAATGATGCAACTCGGTTTTGCAATTGTAAATTGTTTCATGGAACATAAAACAGCCCCCTAGGGTACACACACCCCAGTTTGAGAACCACTGGGATAAACACGCAGCTCTGTGAGGAGGTGTGATGTGTTTGTTGGTGGTTGCTCACAGTGTGGAAGCTGAAAAATCATGCATCGACCCAAACACCTGTCCAGAGTCAGAATCATCTCAACCGTCCTCGTTCCGTTCATATCGACAAACACGCAGTAAATAATAAACACATAACACAAGCAGATGTCGATGAAGAGGCCCCCAATCTGTCAGGCGTCCTCCCTCTTACCATTGTCCAGTAAGTAAAAGACTGGACTGCAGTGGCTCGCTCGCAGACTGGCCACGGGCTCGGGCAGGACGCGTGGGTCATTGTGAAGGGAGGTTGGGTAATGAACTGGAACGGGATCCAACAGAACAGACAAACACAGCGGGTGAACTGGGAAATAGAGAGACTGGTTGAAGGGAAAAACGTAGGAGAGGTCATGAAAGGGTTAATAACACGGCTGAGGGGTTTATTACCAGTGGTGAGATTATCCATCAACAAGCAATACTACCAACGGTTTCTCATTTCATTTGCTGTCTGTTTTTGTGTCGGTGTGACCTCAACAACCACACGCATTCACACACACACACACACACACACACACGAAAGCAGACGCGCCGACAGAGTGATTCATTAAAAACAATTGTTCTTGCCTTGTTTTCGTTTTCTGAGCCACTTTCTCAGATATGATGTTGTGTTTATAGAGATGCTAAATGGCCTGATGAGACGCAGTTAATGTCACAGAGGTCAGAGGTCACAGATCTGTTATACATGTACGTGCATACATATAATTTGCTGACCGAAGGCGAGCATCAGTTTTACTAGATCCTGTGGGCTAGGTTTTCTGCTCCTGCAAAACCACAGAACATCTAACACTTTAAAATACAAAACCAAACACATATTTGAAAATCAGCAGCATTTGAGGGAGATACATCCTCAGATCATCAGGAAACACAGATTAAAAAATTCCTCAGGAGCATCCGCATGTTCCCACTAATCTGTTCTTTTGATCAACATCCAGAAACGCTGAGGTGAAGTAACACACAGATCCAACTGGTCTGAAGCATGTGGAGCTCAGAGGTCGACAAGGAACCAGAAATAGACCAAATAACAGATGAGCCTGGTCGTGACTGTGACTGCTGAAATTGGTTCAGCAGAGGTCGCTAAGTGTTGTCCGCTGCAGATAAAAGCCATGTAGCAGGTGCAGAACACAGGTTTGGTTCATTTCAAGCTTTTAAGTCACTTTGGCATCATTAATTAAATTAAATCATTTTATCATCATCATTTTAATTTTTTTCACCTCAGTGAAACCTCCTTTCTTCCTTCTCTGACCGCTAAAAATATCCTGCAGGGCTGAAGCTCACAGCCCAGGAATATCTCAGCGTGGGAGTCCGACCCTGCTCCAGACGATGTACAGCTGCACCTCAAACCAAACCAACACACACCAGGACAGTAAAGAAAAACAGAACCATGTGAAGGGAGACCGTGGAAGGACAGAGATGGCCGTCTGCCTTTGAGAGCCCCCCCATCGCCTGTCCATGACCTTGAAGAGACATCACACATGTGATGTGCCAGGAACAAGCCGCCGTCAGTTCACGCAACCACAGGAAACCGTAGGTGGACGCTCAGCAGCTGACAAACCACCAACTGTTTACCTGCTCTTCATCCATCACCATTTACGCTTTTTTCAATCAGTAAATTGCAAAATGACCAGAAGCTGTTTGAGGTGAAATTAGAGCTGGAGAGTATAAAAAAAAACAGTAAAACAAGTAAAAAACAGACAGCTCGAGCCAAAAGTGACTATAACTCACATTCTGTCCATTAAACAAAAGCACTTTTTTTAAGCGACCTCACGCAAACACTCATTCTGCTCCCTGCACTTTCACATCTACCATGTTGCCCTGAAACATCAGTGAGCTAAAAACTAAATGAAATATTACAAGCCTCCATCTTCTCCTTACATAACGTCAAGCCGAGCACGTTCACATGATACACATATTTCACTGACAGTGGCGCAGCAGAGGTTATGAATAATAAAAACACGGTACATGACTGATAAAAATAAGCTGATAAATCTTTCAGCGCTGTTCTAATCCGATCAGGTTTTGATCCACTTGTCAACACCACCGATGGCTGCTGACCTGACGAGGCATAAAGATGATAAACCTTTGTGATAAAAAATAAAACCCAATATGCAAAATACATGGGCGCACAGGGAACAAAGGTGTCCACAGACTGAAGGTTCAGGCCTCATCGTGACAATCACTGGCAGTGTGACAGTGAAGGAAGTTGATAGCGATGGCTGTGTGCGTGCCTGTGAGCGTGCATGTGTGTGTGTGTGTGTGTGTGTGTGTGTGTGTGTGTGATTGTAGTTTACCTGAGGTGGGCGACTTGCTTCTCTCCATGTCGATGGACTGCTGGTTGTCGGAGAGTTCAGTAAGGCCTGTGGCAGCCAGGGGGAGGAAGAGGACGGTCAGTGAGACTGATTTCACACTGCTGGTGCAGAGTTTGATTTCAGAGACACACAGACACACACAAGTCAGCTCAATGTTTAAAAATGTTTTGCAGACCTACAGAGTCAAATTGTCCCTCTTTCAATTGACTTCATTTGGGACTGAGTGGCTGAACGTAAATGCGACTTGCACCACATTTTGTTCTGTTGGACAGAATGTTGTGCAAACCGTACAATGACACACACACACACACACACCACTCTCATACCAACACAATTAAGCACACACAGTAACAAAAAATCATAATCACATGCACCAGGCACAGGATTTGAAGGAAAGCAGAGGTCATCCATCGAGACAATTGTAAATTGTGATGTTGAATTGAACTGAACTGAATACCTACTTTAATCAACCCTGCTACTCCCTTTGACACATGCTGATAATTCCTGTTTATGTTCCATTCATTCTGGGGAGTTCCAGCTCTGTTCGTTTTCACTCTCAGCCTCGGTAAACTGTCACGGTTTAGAACGTTTGGATTAGTCTGCTAATTCTTTTGTAGCTTTTAGACAAAAATGAACATGGCTTTCCCAATTACTCTGCTTCTCTTCAAATATACATCAAATGGATCGTAGAATATTTATAAGTGGCCTCTCTCAACTTGACTCAAGAGAGCGTCTCTCTTTTTCTGCCGAGGACAGACCGGAGGACATGACTGCAACACAACACATTGCTTCTTCCAATGTGCGATTTTGCTGTTTCCAATCATCTCCTTGGTTTGTCGTCATGGCGTCCCACACACATATACACGCACACGCACACACACACAGACACCCCCCGGCCTTTCAGGTCGGCCCGACTTACTCTGATAGGACGTACGGATCCTTTTCTTTGAATCTGAATAAAAGTTAGACAGGCCACGCATGCAAAACTCTGTCAGGCAGGACCACATGCCCACATCAGCAGCCACAGAGTCATCGGTGGGGGGTGGGGGAGCAAGGGGGGGCGGGTGGAAGGGGGAAAAGATTGTGAATGAAGAGAGGGAGAATGGATGAATGTGTGAGACATGTGAAGGAGAGAGGGAGGGGAAGGGAAGGGAGGAAGGAAACAGGGAGGAAGGGGGAGAGAGAAGAACACACAGGCTTAGAGGTGGAAAAGAAAGTGAGAGCAAGCAGCAACCGAGTTAGTGTGGAGGTGAAATACTGCAGGGCCGCAAACATGAGTGGTCCACAGCACGCCTGCAGTGCGAGCATTATATACGGTATATATGTTTATATATGTGTATACAGCTTCTTATTATGATTGAACACGTTTCCTTGCCTCATATAATAATTCTCTCACATGTCGTCCACCGTCCTCACATATTCAAGCTGTTGTCAATAATGTATGTCAGTGAAAGTGGAGCATCTCACCTAAAACCATCAATAATTGACAGTTATTTATGACATGTATATAACTGTGTTGACATACAAATAGTATACATGTACACATGTGTAGAGAGAGAGGTTGTGAATTGACATCCTTCATAATTGATTTGGATTCAGTAATCCGACACTGACACATTTTCAGGTCTGAGCTGGATGTTGACTGATTGATGACGCTCAAAACCGTGTTCTCGAGGTGCAAGGTGACAGAGTTAATCCTTTGTATGGGCGGATGTATAAATATGTATATTTGATCACTTCCGTATCAGTCTATATCTATCATATATACCAATATTATTATATATTGCATTATAGTTATAAGTATATGAATGCTTCTGAATATATTTCCTTTAAAACATTTTTATTAGCAAGGGACCATGTATGGTAACTTTTACTTTGATTTATAAAAAATGAACAAGCAATTTTGGAATAAAGTCATAATAAATCTCTGGGGATGAAATTGAGAATTTTTAGTATTTCAATCAGTGCTAAGTGCTACCAGCCATGATCATAATGGCAGGCTGAACCGATGCTTTAACTCCTGTTGTTTTCACAGCATCAGTCCTTCCTCAGTGCCCATGTTGAATTTCATTTGTAAACAGGCTGTGATATGTTAATTGTACTTCTTCAAATTGTCAATTGCAGGTCGACAGAGCAATTTCTCCTCGTATTTGTGTTTCCCACAATTGCATGAGACACATGAACTCGCAACGACCTGGCACAAACTGACCTTAACAAAACTGCATGTTGGTAAGTGAAAGTGCCGCAGAGGCCAGTATAAGCTCTTATGTCTGTCCCTGACAAAACCTCTCATACTGATTCTGAATTAAAGCATTTACAGCTACATTATATTATAAACACACCAATTTTTTATTCATAATATAATCACGAAGCAGCTCCTGTCATACTATATGAATGATAACAGCACATTAAACATATCTGTAGCAGTATGACGTATTTCTTTAGGCTTGGTTGTAGTATCTCCCAAACAACAGCATTGTAAAAAAAACTCGTACGTATTTCTGTTTCCTATCGCCTTCACCTCTTAGATTCATTTTGAAATAATTCATGTAACCCCTTAAGACTAGTATTACTGTTGGCTCGTTTGGACATTGTAAGGCCGTTTTTAAAGTTTCCCATGTTCTTGTGTCTGTATGCACATTGTGGGTTCAATTATCAGATAAATTGAAGCTTGATTTACAACGAATTAGGGTACGAATTGGGGTACAATGTAAGCTCCTCGTCAGTCCTGTGTAGTAACACAAATCCAGCTTGACACTACACTTCTTGTTTTTATCTAGAATCTTTTATGATTCATTGAAACACACACCTCAGGAGAATTGGATTATTTTTGTTGATTACTAATTGACAATGCAAACAAGCGTTAGCAAAACCATGAGTTTTTGGGTTGTTTATAGGGTGGGGGCTGATTGACAGCGGCCACTAATGGTCGTGTGCCTCGGAAAAAAAACTGTTTACAGAGTTTAATAAAAGATCAGCAGCAGAGAGAGGGAGGCAGGGGTCAGAAAGTACAAGACGAACCTCTGTGGCTTTCTTTTGTTCAAGCAGGGTTAAAGAACCAGAAAGGACAAAGAATTAAAAGGACAACATGCATAATAATGCCAACAAGAATGACACATGTCCTGTTAACATGCACTTGGCATTAGAGTGCAGACGTGTGACAGGCATTCTGGTGTGTGTCTGTGTGTGTGTGTCTGTGTGTGTGAGTGAGTTTCACTGTGAGACAGAGAAGGAAGGAAGTGAAAGAAGAAACTAAGACTGACAGAAATGACAGAAAACTATCTATCTATCTATCTATCTATCTATCTATCTATCTATCTATCTATCTATCTATCTATCTATCTATCTATCTATCTATCTATCTATCTATATAAGTAATGGACCTTTGGTCAAAGTGTTAATGATGTGAAGTGACAAGATAAGTTCTTTGAGACAGTGGAATTGATCTGACAGATCAAACCTCCTTGAATATTGATTAGTTTCCACTTGTGATGGTATCCTACTGATCCGGTCTCTCCTATTGATCAATCTGAAGTTTAGTCTGGAGAGGACAGATGAAGGATGAGGACAGAAGAGGAAGACAGACAGAAGAGACAGGAAGCTTGTGTGGACGTCGTGGTGAGACCACGCAGTGTGGATGTGCTGGGAGTATTCAGGCATATGTGTGTGTGTGTGTTACCTGAGGTGGACTGCCTGTTCCTGCGGGGGGAGCGGGTTAGGCGCTGGTAGGGGTCGGCAGCGCCATACAGGTCCAGTGTCGACATACACAGCAGGATGGTTTTCTGTAGGTAGTCCACCACCGCTAGGCCATTACAGTTCCCAAACGCCAAACTGAACACACGCACACACACACACACACACACACACACACACACACACACACGCATGCACGCACATACACACAGTGTTAGGGCTTTAAAATATCTGCTCACTTTTTGTCTCTATCACTTAAGGTGACAGAGAGACAAGGAAAGACCCTGATAATGTGAAAAAATTAAACAGCGGTGGGAAAGAGCAATTGAAATGTTTGTTTTGTTTTGTAATGAATATTAATTATGAACTTTAGCATCGGTATCCTCCTTCATCACATGTCTTTCCTGTGTTGTGTGTCTGTATATATGGACTTGAGTCTGTAGTGCACGGCTACATTTATACTGTATGGAAGAAAAATGGCCTAATGACATTAAAAGTGCTGCACCACCGAACACTGCTCAACCAACTGTAACTGTTTAATGTGATTACTCTCACTCTCTCTCCCTGTTAGGGTTTGTTCTTAACATTCTCTGTAATTGCCCACATTTCTTAGCACGTGTCTGAGGTGCATTTAATATCCGGAGGCCAGATAAAGACAGTTTGCACACAGGTCCAAGCGTCCAGGGCCGGTCAGACTCTGACCTGCAACCTGCAGGGAAATGGAAGACACTGAGGGCACACACAGGGCTGTCGCAACAGCAGCAGCGTTGATGGATCATCCTTGTGCTTTGTGGACAAGGCAAAACACAAAATCTACAAAATAGAAATCTTTTCTGAATGAAAAAGTGTTAATTTGAGAGTGAACATGGCACACGGCCATGGCAGTGAAAAGAGAAAAGAGGAAAATGACGCTGTTACTTTGACGCATGATGAGTCGTTTTAAAAGAGCCGTGCATAGATTAGTTTGTGCCAGTTAGACACAAACTTCATACTTCTTAAAGTTTGAAGCCTCACACACTGATTAAAATGACACATAGAGACACAACTGACTCAATCTGTGACAAACCAGATCAATATAACATTGACGAGGAGCAGATGCAGGTCGATCATACGCAATGTAGAAAATCCTGATTTGATAAACGTATGTAATATATTAAACATTAAAGGTTTATGATTTATCGAACCTTTGCACAAGTAATAAAAATCAATCAATAATCTATAATCTATCAATTGTGCATTGTCCCTGTTAAATACATAAAATTATAATTGCAAAAATTAAAAATGAAAGCCTAAAAGCCTAAAAAACGCTGCTGTTACGCACACACACACCTCCACCAGTGTATCTAATGTTTGTTTTTATCCTAAGAATATGTTCTAATGACAAAGAAGTCTTTGTTACAAGCTGTTGCAGATGCACATGTAGGAGGTGACTCACAGGCCATAGGCGGAGTTGAGGTCCAGGCTGGTGATCTGCTGAGGGGGTTCTCCATCCATCCCCAGCAGCTGGATCACTAGCTCCGCCTGGTACCCAGGGGGGACACGTACCACCCGGTCCTTCACCCTGAATAAGACAAAGTGTAACGTGCAAGGTTGTTTACTTCCTGCCCTTTGCCTACATGTGTCTCACCTCTCGTTGGCTGTCACAGTGACACTGATGAAAAAAACAAAATAAAACTCTCTGTTGATTAATGTGCAATAATCCTCGCTACCTCATTCTACCTCTTTTCCCTCATGTATAAAAATAACACCAACAACAATAATTGTTGTTGTTGTTATTATTATTATTATTAAATGTGTATGTCACCACACCTCCAACCATGAATAAATAAATCTAAAATAAAAATACAAATAAAATATGAAATAGTATAAAAGACACAAATACAATTATCTAAAACTTTTAGGAACCATATTTTTTTACTTGACTCTTGGACAATAATTCCCACATGCACAGGCTGTTTGTTTGTGCACAAATGATAGATAAACTTGAATCTGCCTTCACATTGACTGTAAGATTGTCAACAAGTATTTATCCACTGACACATATAATGTGCAACAACACTTCTTCTGTCAGACATACAGTCTCTGTTCCATCATGAACAGGCGTCTCCGGCGGTGTGACCTTACTTCAGGCAGGAGACGCTGTCTTTGCCCTCTGGTGTTCTGCTGCCCGGACTTGCTGGATGTGTTTGAGGTGAATGGGAGCCGGTCTCTGAGAAACATGGATTGTTTTCATTTTCCGAAGGAGAGATGACATCCTCCGCCTCACACTGCAGACGCACTTCCAGGGCCTGAAGATGACATGGAATATGAACAACCGGTACAAGTGATAGGGGTTTACTCCAGCGTAAGTTCCCATTCAGTAATCCAATGAATGAATGATGATGTGTCTCCTCTCACTCACCACGATCTGAGTGTTGGCATCATATTTACTGAAGCGGTACAGGATGATATGGGCGGAGATCCCAATGACACAGAATATGCGACTCTGGGGACACCAGCTGACCATTTGTACAGCGAAGGGATCTTCTTCCCCCAAATCGGCAGCGCGACCTTCACATGCCTTTGGTTTCTCAAACACTTTAGAGGTCTTCAGCTTGTACAACATCTGCAGTGTTACTGATCAGAAAACACACCAACTAGATTATGGCCATGTTTTTACACACCAATGGACATGTGCATGTGTTTTACACTTTTTTTTTGTTTTTTGTTGCTTTTCAATATTTAAATGTTCATTTACTTTCTTGCTTGGATGGAGCTGTTGTATCAGAGACCTTTCCTTTGGAATAAAAAAGTAATGATTCTAATTCAAACTAAATGTCTAACTTGACTTACTTGCAGATGCATCCCAAAACTTTATTGATCCATCAGCATGTCTGTACAAATGGCAATGAAAGAAATTAAAGGAGCAGTGGGTAATAGTCAGGATTTAAAATGTCATGTTTGTATCATTTTTCTTTTCATTTTTGTGAATTGTGAACATTTGTGAATAATGAGCTGAAATAAAGAATATCTGTCTTTCTTAGCTGTGTGTATCTCAACAGGTCTTTCAGCATTTTTCCATGTGAGATCACGAATACACCAATGTTTGATGTGCAGCAATGATTAGCATTGAGCAACAACAAGGAATGAATAGAGTTAGATCGAAAGATAAATGTTTTTTAATGGATAAAATAGTGATCCAAAGAGCTCACAACTACTGGTGGTAAAGGAAACACAGATCCTGACTAATGTGGTGAAAACTTGGTTTTACACCTCAATTTAACCACAAACTTGTGTTGAGGAGAATATGTAAAATAGATAAAATATTATCGTGACTGACTCTGACTTACCCCGTGATGATGATCTCTGGGTAGGTGTGTGAGCCCAACGTCCACATTCCTCCGCTCACTGGCCACTCCTGTGACAGCGATAAAGTAAATATGAATGTGTATTCATATGAATATATTCATATTGTTTTCTTTTAAAAAATAATGTATGGCTTGTCATCCAAACAGTTATCCTCCAATGGTAAACTCCAGTACATGTAATGCTGAATCTGGCTGCATGTTTTCAGGAGTTCAGGACTCTGGAAAAAGTAACCGGTGGAGTAATTTTATTTAACTCTTTCATGCACATCAACCATTTCAGTCCTGAAAGATTAATACATTCCAGAAAAAAAACAGAAAAAAATAATATGTACAAAAAAATATGTAAATTTTTTTTTGTGGAAATAATTTTTTTTGAAGAAACAATAATGTATTTCTTGAGAAAATACAATATTTTTGACTCGTCTACCTTTTGGCTGAAGCCAGTCTTCTTGTGTTTGGCTCCTAAAGAGTAGAGGATGGGGATGATGTCGGGGGGGCAGTCAGCAAAGTAGGCTGTGCAGGTAACTGGAGACTCATGGATGTCCATGGGATATGGGTTCTCAAAGACTGGGAAGCTGGAAGACAGCAAAGTCAAACAAAGGTATTCATGTTTACAGGTAATGCCTTTCTGCCTGGATCTTAAAAGTGAAGTTGAAATCATCAGGAGATATTTTATTTTAGAGTTTTAATGAAGTAATCTATAATTAAGTGAGTGACCTGATTCATTGTAATTTGATTAGATGAATGTGTTTTTCACGCCTGAGGTGTTAATCTGCCAAACTGGACCACGTCCACAATCACACCGTTCACCTCTTCCAACTGTGATGATGTCACTTCACTTCTAAGTTCATAAGTTTGTTTCCTCCTGACGCACAGACCCTGGTTGTTTCTTTACCCACCTTCACACTGAATAGATATTTATAGTATAGTACTTTGACTACTACAAACCTACAGACTCTACTGTCTGTTGCCTTCATTTTTAATTCATACTGGTCTTTACCCTCTCTCTCTCATGTATACAGTCTCCATAGTGATGTGGCAGATGTATACAAGTATGTAACTCTGTGAAAGTCCTACCTGCTCTGTGTCAGATCCACCACGATTAAGTCCTTCTCCAGAAGCACTACCACTGCGTACGGCTCCTGGACCTCTAGAAGACACAAAACAATACTGAATCGTCAACTTCATTCATATAGCACTCATACAAGACAAATGAAATTAGCAAAACAAACATTCCCAGACAAACCCAACAAAGCAACAAAGAAAAAACAAAATTATTAATCAAACAGGGAACAGAGTAAGCTCCAGACAGATAAAATCCACAAAGGCAATAAAAAGGCACATAAGACGAATAATAAATGAATGAAATAAATGAATGAGCTATAGAAAAATGAAATAAAAGAATGATAAGATGACAGCCGAGAAAATATGATTGTAAACCAGACGGGATTAGAAAAGGATGTTTGATTCAAACTGTAAGTATGGACCCCAGGAAGAGCATCCCTGCTTTCAGTCAGTTACTGGAGAACCCAATAAACAGTCTAACCCGAATGTAAGTGAGGCTTAAAGAGGCTTAATTTCATCACATTTGGTTCCTTTGTGTTGGTCCCACAGGTCGGAGGTCAACAAGCGTGTCATTACCAGCAAGAGGGGACATTTATTTCTGCTTCAAAAATCTCGACACGAGTGATCCAGGCAAAGGTTGATGGTGAGTCACTGCAGCACCAAGGAGCAGCTGCCTCTATGCTCATTAACCATCTCTCTCAGTGGAGCTGTGGCAGAAAACGTGATGAGACATGAGTCCTGGTACGTCCCCGGTCACCGGCGGCAGGAAACAGCAGCCCAGAACAGCCACCCGATGGAGGAAACTCAATTCAGCCGGAGATCTCATTCTCTCACTCACATACATGAAGCTTCGACCAAGGGACAAGTTAATTACAGATTTTACCCTCAGGCTGGAGGACAATTATTTGATGTGATAGTACTTTAAACATTTACAACAACACAAACTTACTGCAGCTTTGAAGACGTGGACTGGACTGGAACTGTTAAATGTCATAGCTGATTCCAATCTTTAAGAATCAAAGGAGTGATAAGACACTAAAACTCTTCCTGATGCACATTGGAATTAATCATCTCCAATGGTTTTCTGTTTCTATTTACTGTTAACCTGGAAATCCAAACATTCCTCCAACACATGTGGATTGTCTCTGCAGGTCCAACTACGAACAAAATCGACTCGACCAATCACATGGGTCTATCCGATGTAGACGGGCTCAGAGCCATGTTCAGAGTCTGTGGGCGGGGCTTAACAGGATGACAACAGTGGTTATGTACACAACAAAGATGGCTGCTGCTGCTGATTGAGCGACTGTTTAAATTGACTCTTGCGTCAACAGGAAACGAGCTGGACGTTTCTGTCAAAGACCAACAAAGGATCATTTCCATTCCACCGCCGACTTTCCATCAAACTCTTAACACTTCCTCAAACTCTGACATTGTCTCGTTTCTCTGATAACGTCACCTTGTGTGTTGCTCTGATTGGTCGTACCGTTATACAACAGCGTACTATGGCATTTTGAGCTGCACCCATCGGTGCTGTCCCTTGAGTTGAAGACTGTGTGTGCCTGTGGTTCTCCAGGATACTTCACGCAACCAAAATTTTAAAATAGTTCATCTCTTCTCTTCCTTCCTCTCCGTTAAGCCCTTAAACTCTGAGCTGAAAAAAACTTGTGGTCGTTTTCTCTGCACGCACTCACCGTTATTGTACGGCGTCTCACAGAGGACAATGAACTCTACGATGGGATAGTCCATCTCCAGCACAGTGACGGCCTTCCCATGCATGATGGTCACTGTCGGCCGCCGTCCTGCTTTGTCGTAGGAAAGACCCCCGGAGAAGATGATGAAAGGTTCACTGTCGAGGACAGAAAACCGAGACTTTAGAAAAGAGTGTTCTTGAAACGAAGTAAAAAGAAAAATGGTAAATGAAAGGAAGATTGAATGACAATATTTAGGAGAAATGTTGATCAACTGACAAATTAAAATACATATATTTCCCTTGTTTACTACTAGAAATTCTTTTAGCTTCTTCTGAATGAGAATATTGTTGGCATGTTTCGGAATCTGCACATTAAATACATGTACCTGCTCCTCAAAGTCTTGTACTCTACTTTCAATATCGGTTTACACGACTCCTTCCGTCCATCCTTCTGGATCTTTCCTGAATTTCATAAAATGAGAATACATGGACAATATGATACAGACTGACGGGAGTTTCCAATACGCAAGCACAAAGGGATGAAAATACAAAAAAAGTTTTCGAGACGTTCGAACTCTGCGGCTGTTTGTCTGTAAATGTACTTTTCCTTTCAGTCTGCCTGACACTGTGTTTGCTGACATCACAGTGGAGCAGGAGAAATATATATATATATATATATATATATATATATATATATATATATATATATATATATATGTGTGTGTGTGTGTGTGTGTGTGTGTATGTGTGTGTGTGTGTGTGTGTGTGTGTGTGTGTGTGTATGTGTGTTGATTTTTTTTCCATTATGAATGAATCAGGATTTTTTAGCAACCAATTCAGTCATCAGTAATACTCCACACTGCCGTTTTTGCATCTCTTTACTAATTTAGATCGAAGGCTCATTCGCGTATTGTGTCTCACCATGAGGAAAGGTGATCTGGACGGGTTTGGTGGTGTTTCTGAGATTCCACAGGGTCAAGCTGCCGTCTGAGTGACTGCACATAAACTGCTTCCCTTCATGATGCCAGCTCACTGAGTGGATTGCCTGTGTCAGGAAGAAGTAGATATTTCATAAATGGAACAATTGATAAATGTTCTTTTGTTCTCACAGAGGGTAAATGTAAAGTGGAAATCCACTCAATCAGCATTACAGTACAATGTGATGTCATACATGTAGTGTGACATGTTGGCTCGTTGAATGAATGTCCATGTGCCATGTGTCACCTGAGAATTCAAATTCAATATTCTATACTATTGTGCCTAGAAATGTATTGTACAAATCACCAACTCACCTCATCATAGTAGATTCTGAAGTCTGCCTTTTTGACCCTGAGGTCCCACTGTACAATTGTTCCACTCTCAAATCCGATGAGAAGCTGCAGGTGGAAATAAGAATAATGACGATGTGATCGTTGATCATTGAAGTGCAATGAAATACTGAGCACACCATGAGTGTACAATTCCAATGTAGTGTAACTTTTTCACACTTTATTGCAATCGGACAGTGAGTTATACAAATGATAAAACAGTTGGTCTGACTTAATGGGAAAAAAAAAAATCTTTGCCTTTTTTTCCCAACAATTACATACCGTATAAAAAAACGGGCATAATATTCATAAATGATCAAATTTAAAGATGAATTCACCTTCAAAGTTGTTTGTGTTTGTCCCTGACTATCTATTCTGGATTCTCTCTCACCACCAGAAAGAAATAAAGAGCCATAAGGAAACACACTTCAGAGAAATGTGACGTGAAGGATGATTTCCTGTTTAATGCTTTAATGGTATTTAAATTGAAGCACTTAATCATCATTATAATAATGCATTATGATTTCCATTTACATGCATAAAATGAATAAAGACTATCTATCTTTTTTTGATTAAAAACTACTTCTTGATATTGTAAAAATAAAGGAACATTAAATTTTGTAATAAACAGTTAAATGTGGTATGATTATTATTCTGTTTAGTCTGACTGTCACAATTTTTTGTTTTTTTAAAAATATCTGTCACGTTAGTGGTTATCCTGAATTATAAACTGAAGTAAAAATCAGAAACAACCAAACATGGAAAATGCAAATAAAACATAAGCGTGTCTTGACCATGACACAATGACAGATGGAAGAAGCTTCTGTCTCACTGCTGTGTCTTCACAGCTTGCTATGTCTCGTCTCACCCAGCAATAGTGGAAAAAAAAATCAATACACTTCTCAATGACCTTTCTTTTACAGAAACGCTCAACTGACACTTTTCTTACAATTTGACTGCAGCTTGACCCTGAGAACTCAATTCTCTTCAAAGGAATTTATCACTCAGCTCTCGCTTAGGAAGGAAAATACATGCGAGAACTCTATGGAGGAATGTTTGCCTTTAAAAATAGTAAAACAAATAGCTAAAAAGACAAATGATGTTAGATAGACAGAGAAGAATAATATTCTTGGGAAGCACAAGTATGCTGGAGATGTCTGATAGAGGTGTCAGAGAATTCTGAAGGCAAAAGGAAAGAAAAGTCGCAGTGACCTTGGAGGAGGAATGCAGGTGTTGTTGATGGTGTTTCTTTTATCTGAACACTCACCTTCCCTTCATCCTTTGGGCTGTCGCTCAAATGAACCACAGGTCCTGGATGAGTTTTAGTTGATCTGGGATAAGAAGGAGCGATAAGATAAGATGGGGAGCTCAGCCTGCGAATAGTAATGCATTGTAGTAACACTGTGTTCATGGACCATATAGGATGCGTATACCTGTTTGTGTGTACATTTTTTGCAGAGACAAATATACAGAAACAGCATTTTAACAATATCACAGAGGAGAGATCATATTTAAATTTAAATTTAAAAAAAAAGATTTTATTATTATTTTATTAGGTTTATTAGTTTTTTTTTTGTCATTGTCTGTGGGACGTAACGTACTGTAACGTCGTAGCATACTGTAGCATAAATCACAATATTTAAATATATATTAAAACAACTCGAATAATTTCCCTAAGAAAATGATAGAACAGGTAAATAGAGTCAAATATCATGTGTCCACTAACACAGAATCAGGAGGTTTTAATGTGGTGGCTGAGCTCATCTGCAGAGCTGCTGCTATAAAGTGTAAATACTAACATTCCACCGGACTGGTGGTGCTGGAGGACGTTAAAAACATAAAAGCTCAGCATGCTCACAGCACATTTTAATGTAGCCTTTACGAATGTAGAAAGTTTGGTAATAACAAGCCGTCTGCGACACACAGGAGCTATTGAAGAGTCACAGCAGGTGAATGTCAGCCGCCGATCTGAACAGATAATACACTGGAACACATCCACTGCATAAACACTGTTTCACCCCAGAGCTTTTGTTGTTCAGCAGCAAACCCATCCCACACTGACACAGATAAAAGGTCGCGTTTTTCGAGAGAGGTTATTGAATTTAGATGAAGTGAAGGGCAAAGGCTAGTCATTGTGTGTTCAAAGCCATTTTCCTCCAAAAGCCTTCACACTGTGAAAACCAATACTGAGCAGAGTTTGACACGTTTGACTTCATGACTCCTGACAAACGTTTTCGTCTGTCACACAAGGACAAACATACAGGAGTGTTCGGCAGAGCAGACGACTCTTTAAAGCTGTTGTTGGTTGAGAGGGATGTTTCATACATATTTTTCATGATTTGCACCCAGACTACAGATACATAGTTTGCATCAAAATGATTGACTTCAGTTTGTATCTGGTCCTAAAATGGTTCACTTCCAGCTGGAATGGTGACTCAGCATTAAGTTGCATGTTATTCAGCAGTTCAGGAAGAGGACTAAAGCTACGTAAAAAGAGGTGAAGTTTGACTGCGAACCCTAACCCTAACCCCTTAAAGCAATCAGCAGTTTCATTGCGGTATTTTTGGTGTATATTTTCTTCAGGGGAAACTTAAAAACTCTACCTTAGCTGATTCATGCTTTGCTACCCTCAGCAGCTAGTTACTAAATACCAAAGACTACACCAGCTGATAATTTGATTTTTGTCAATTATTTTCACAGACAGAGCCGAAAGCCAACGAGTTTCAGCTCGTTTGCTCGTTTGTAAGACGACTTTCCTGAAGGAGAGTATGTACGTGTGCGGTCCACAAACTGTAGTTCCTCTTTTCTATGAGTAGCTAATCACTGAAAATGCTGTGTTGAAGACGCTTCTGATATTAATCGCTGACATTTCCACAAAACGACCTCAGGTGATGCATGTTTTGCTCGTCTGGTTGTGAATCTATCTGTTCTTAAACCCGAAGTCATCAGCTGACTTTGCTATTTCTCTGCTCTCGTCTTATGTGTGAGAAGTGAAGTCAGTGGCAGAAGCAATTTGAATCGATCTTTAATTTGGTCATTTATTAGTTTCGAAAACCCATTACATTATAAACAAAGAGAGAAATACGTAAAATTACCCTGTAAATGTGCACGTGTGGTGCAGAGAAGACGTTAATCCTCTGAAACTGAGGCTGCTGCAGCGATTGGCTAACGCCCTCCCACACACACACACACACACACACACACACATCACTGGTTTGATGGCTCGCTGAAGTTTGGGCTGTCACACGGAGCGCAAGATGGCATGGTGTGTTAGTGACTTGTGACTGCGACGGGGGACTTGTCAGAGTAACGCCAGAAGAGCGGCGTAGGTGGGTGAAACCAAGAGGAAAAAAACGGGGCAACTGAGGATTGCGTGTGCTGGATGTTGTCAAACAGTCGACCCCTGCGACAAACAACCAACTGTTGACTGATGAGTAAATTGTTTCTTGCCAAATACACAAATGTCCTCAGGAAAACAGAACAGTTTGTTTTCTGTTCTAAAAAATGATGAGACACAGTCCAGTGGATCTAAATCCAGGTCCAAGTTGGAGTTCATGGTGTGAACACAGGAATCACTCTTAGACCAGCACACACCTCAAAAGAAATGGTCTGAATCATTTGGTGAACTCCAGGTGGAAAACGCGTACAACACCAAAAGCTATGAATCACACGATTGGGATCACTGATTGATTGTTGATTAGTGTACCGGTAGCTGTCTTCTGTAGCTTCATTTCAACTGAATTATTTGTGGTAAATACAATCATAGGGTGTCTGACACACAAACTTATTATTGCTGCAGTCAACACATCTGACGAATAGACCGGACCAGAGCAAATGACCGTAGTCCACCAGGGGTCCACCAAGAGGACCACTCAAAAAATGAGACAGTCCTGAGAACGCGATGGCGCCTTCATGACATGTTCATCATGTGAGAGTTTCACCGTAGTCCAGTTATTTCTGCTCCGACTAAATTTTAAGTCCAAACCCAAACATAGGTTGATCAGAATGGGGAACATATTCAACAGGGGCTGGGGAGCAGAGTTAGACTTTAGCAGATCATACACAGATTCCATCATACTGTGATGGAATCTTCCCATTTAAGCCTCTGATACACATTGAAATGAGCTGCATATGGAAAAAGTAACTCACAGTTCAATGGCCTTATTCCACATGATGACGTATCCGGACAAAATGAAGGACTCGATGTTGACGATGTGCGTGTTCCCACGCTCCGTCCCCACATACAACCATTTACTCTGAAATGGGAGGTGGCAAAATGTGATCCTGGAGAGTGAGAAAGGACGAGAGAGACTGTTAGAATACTCAAACATACAGGTGTCCGTGTCAGACACCACTGTGTTTCTAATCTAAATGGAGGAACTTTTTTCTCCCTATGACAGGTTGCTGATCCGTTACATGTTTTGTTTGTAGTAGTAACACTGGTTCGTCAATCATCAGCCAAGCGTTCACTTCTTAAAGAAGGTGTATAACTTTATTATTAACAATAACAACAATGATAATTACTATCATTTGCACAACAACAACAACAATAAAAAATAATAATAACTTAATATATCATGCAAAATTGTTCTTCCATATTTACACCATAATTATCTGCTTGGTTCCAATATATAATTCCTCACATATTTCAAGATAAAATGACAAGACATGATGTCAGCAAGGAGAACTGTGGATAATCAAAGGCGTGGTTTGGAGCAGGAGGAATCGTTACAATCGTTCCCTCATTAGATGGGACAGGAAGAGTCGTTGGTTTCCCCGCTCGCTGACTGGCGACGGTGCGACCAGCTGAGGAGCAATTAGCATTGATTAAGTAAACAGATGCAGAGATTAAGTGAATTGGTGATTTCAATCTAGATACAAACGACCGAGTCAGCCATCTGCTCTGCACGGGAAGTGATGCAGCTGCTTGAGGAGTCCTGCAAAGCCTCAAAGAACCAGCTTCATTTTTCTCCTGACAGCAGCGTGACAAGGAGGAGTGGCAGTGACAAGATGGTGACGGAGAGAGAACACAAAACAACTGTGTCCACGGTGATTCATGCGTTATTCTTGAGCCCGAGTTGAAGGGGGTGTTAAGGTGGTAATTGTTAGAGCTTCAGCCTAGAGACATGGAGCTAAACACACCGCTCCACCTCTGACAGATGATTCATGAAGCCATTCTCTGCTTTGATCGCAGGACATGATTCACCGCTCCGCTGGTACGAGCGAGACAGGCCACCTACTGCTCACACCACGAGACGCCGCGGAGAAACTTAGTTCCAAAACTTAATTCCTAACTCTCTCTTTTGTGTGGGCACATGGATGACACAGCAGGAATCTCTTATCTGACAAACTGCAGCACCTACACTCAAAAAACCCACAATAATCTCCTGCTATCACATGAATAAAACATATTTGCACCTTAAAAGTTTATATTATGAATCTTTTATCAAAAAAATCTATTCAGGCAGTTTCATAACAGCATTTGTTGCGTATATTTTGGAATCCTGAGGAACTATTTGAAAAATACTTGAAAATGCTTTGCTGTCCTCAGCAGCTTTGTGTACCTAGAACTTGAGCATAAAAGCCCACAGCAACTTATCAAGACTCCATATCATCGGGAAGTCCAACATCCACAGCATCAACACCAAGATCCACCTGTGTTCGACCTGGGTCAAGCTGGTTCCACTATACGGACGCACGATTTCAGCTCATTCCCCAATGGCTGCCTGAGAAAGGCTGACGCATATCATGGCCCAGAAAAATGTCAAATAAGGGACTCTATAGTCACTGGGTTCTCCATACAACTTCCCAAAAGACAAATGCAAATTAAAAACATGATGGTGAAGTTCCCAAGGTGCCAACTTATTGTTGAATACCAAGAGGACAAAAAGACAGTCTTTACAATATGAACTGGTAAACTCACAAAAAATTCTTCTTTAACTCTCCAATCTCTCCAACCCTCACGACTCAAACCACACACAAAAAAGGTTCCTTACTTTTTGCCCTTCCCACTGGACGTTACACACACCAGTGAAACAATAGATGATGATATTCTTTTCAGTGGAACATTTAATTTTTACTGACACAGGTACTGGCTGCCGAAATGTGATCTGAGAAATGAAACGCTGTCCTCCGAAATGGTTTGGACACTCACTCCGAATGCTGCCAGAGCGGATCCCCACTGGGAAAAGGAAACAAGTCCGACCTAAGATCAGCTGACAATGAATGGTAGAGGCTGAGCTGTCAGAGGTGGGGACTCTCATGGGGCGGGGTGCAGCCGGCTGCTGAAGGCCGTGATAGATGGCAGGATATTATCGATGCACCATCGGGACCACACGGGTGAGTCAGTATCCTCTGCATCCTCTAGGTGCTAAATGTGTTTATAGAGCACAACCCGATGTGTCAGTACTAATTCATTTTTCCATCACTGCTTTTTCGTGGTGTCATAAACCCTAAAACACAGCGCTGAATGTATTGTTCTAGTGCCTAAAGGCAAAACACTGAAGAACTGAGTCACTCTGGTCTTCAGAGGTTCGCCATTTTGTGATAGAAGGGGGGAATCTGTTTCCAAAAAACACAAGTGTCAGCATATTGAAGCCCTTGTTTTGCTGTTAAAGTTTAATGATGGCGGGCAGAGATTGAGCTGCCTCAACTGGGAAACACACTTTCTTACCACTATTTCCCACAGATTGTTAGACAAGATGGTTTTCTGTCCTTCGCTGTTTAGACAACGGAAATGTGTGACGTCTGTTCGAGATAAGGTGACATTTGGCTCCTTCAGGAAGATTTTTACAGCCCTCAGTTTCCAAACAACAAATAAAAACATAATAACATAACTGAGTAGAGTTATCTGCTAAACCACGATAACATAACATAACATGGCCTCTGGGAGAATTTGAGGATTTCAACAATGATCATATAAATTACAGATGCGAGCAGCTGCACATGTATTTCTGAAAGTCATATGGAAGTGAATGAGGATTTAGTGAGACTGCAGACGTCTGTCTCTCTCTCTCTCTCTCTCTCTCTCTTCCTGTCCCAGATGGAAGAGGAAGATCCTTCTAGTACAAGTTGATCAAACAGACCAGTGGCTGATCAGCTGTGTGATTGGCTGAGATCTGAACGCATGGAGAGAACTGATGTTGACTGAGATTCATTCATCTTCTTCCGCTTATTACAGTTGTGGGTCATGGTTGTGCTGGAGCCGATCCCAGCCAAAATACGCCTCTTACACTTACTTCTGAACAACTGATCTCTGACAGCACAGAGGTGTTCTCATTCTAAAACAGGACCAGCAAATGTGCTTTATTCTGCGGCACTGATTCCAGCTCACCTTTCTCTGTTGAATTTGAGTGAATGCAGGATGGCCGGTCGCCTCTGCCGAAGATTCCACAAGTGAAGTGTATCGTCTGCGCAGGCTGTGACCAGCGCCCCCTGTAGGCCATAAAAACAAATGAATGACAATCAAGCTCATTTCACACCCCAAGGTTTAGGTTTATAAGAATTAGAGAGCGAATGTCAACAGGTAAATGTAAAGGTACAGTTCACATAATCAACTACAACGTCAGAGTGAACACAGCAATGTGTCATAAAACGTCAGAACGCACCCAGAGTCCATCACATCCTCAGGCTTGTCAGTCTAATGGCTCAGTTTATAGCCGCAAGTTTCTCACATTTGAGTTGACATTTAAAATGCAAATGCTAAATGTGTGTGTGTGTGTGTGTGTGTGTGTATGTATGTATATAGAGAGAGAGAGTTTTACAGCCCAGGGTGTGCAGTGTTTTTTTGAAGACAACATTTCCAAACCGCTCTCAGCTACATGATAAGAATGAATGTATTTGGCCACAAGTGTCACTCACAGTATGAACATTTCACTCAGCTAAAACATGTGACGTGCTCTCTGCTGCTTCTGACTTCCGAAGTAGCAAACGACAGATACAACTCTGTCAATTGAGGGAATTATTCATCTTTAGATAACAAACCCAATTACGGGATTAAGACGCCGCTTCCTGCTGATGCATATAATCATTGAAAAAACACATCCTTTGCATGAAAAAGGCTTTGCTATGTCTTTCATTCATTTGGAGGTATATTTGGAGTACCCAGAGAGAACCAACACAGATCCCAGGCCAGGAATTAAACCAAGGACCTTCTAGTTGTGAGGTGACAGAGGTAACCACTGTGTCGCCCCATAACTTTGATGTATATATTAATAAAATTAAATACAATTTTACTTTGTTAAAAGTGATGCCTTAACCTGAGTCAGTGTGTCTGGTGTTAGAGAGCTGTCAAGCTGGTCATCAAAGACACAGTTCAACTGGATTATTTTAAAGGAAGTATTTAAAGACTTATTGATTCCGCCGTCTGGGTGCTGCAGCCGATTAGTGAATCAATCGACTATTGAGAGCTGAGATTATGGATTCAGATTCAAATGATTTAACACTGTACAGCTGATCATTATAGAAACATTTTAGTATCAGTGTGACTCAGCATTAACTGGACAAAGGAAGTAATTGGTTGCTCATGTCAAACGCTGTGCGGTAGATCACAGGACGTAAAATTGAATTTTTTTATTTTTATTTCAATTGTTACCAAACATTGCAGATTAATTCATGTTCAGATTGTAATAATATAATAATAGACGCACACATGCACGCACAAAAGAGAATGCTGGGAGGTACTTTTTCTTTTCTTTTTATATCTGCAGGTCTGAACGCTGCAGATGGATTTCGTTGAATCAAGTCATTATTTTGACATCCCTGTCACCACTGCTAGAAAACTGTGAGTTATAGATATCGACCAGTTCAAGGGCAGGAAGCGCTTTTTTATACTATCACAGTGAGGAAATTCAGACTTTTGTCAGTGTCCCCTTGTCTGTCCACTCAGGAACAAAAGTGTTTTGTGCTTCAAGTTGACCGCCATAGATTTGGACATGAGGCTCCTTCCAGAGATTATTTCCGACATCACAGACTTGTGACTCTTCAGTCAGGTGAATCTAATGACAAAGAACAAATCTTTGTCATCAGCATATCCTTGTATCTTAAATATGCATTGTGCTGAATTTTGACTGAAATGAACAACAGCTCTCTTTAAACAAATCCAACTGCCTGATTTTTGTCTTTTTTTTGTTGGCAAAACACAAATAATATGTATAATTTAGCTTTTGCTCACTCCTATCTAATCTAATTTTACCTAAACTACAGTTGTATCTAATCTGAACGTCATGCTGTCTTCTCACTCATGCGCAACCAGAATATCTTGACTTGTAACTCTGTTACCACTATATTTTTTTGTATACAGACTTAAGACTTTTCTAGAATTTTCTAAACAATGATTTGGCTTGAGGTCAGGTCAGAGCGGACCATCAAAGAACATCTGCAGGATGGAGAGGTTTTTTGCAAATTAAATCAAAATACATTCAATAATATTTTAATTTTATTGATATAAAAATTTCCACACATCACTGTAACTACACATTTTCTCCAGTAATGTAACTGATACAGTTATGGCCTCACATAAATAAGCTACAGGAGAAAACATTATACGCTGTACTTTTTTTTTTTTTTTTAAATGGAGTGAAATATCTCCTCTAGTGGCTTGGAAATGCTAATAGCAAGTCAATACATCAACCTGAATGTCAAGAGGCTCCTCAGAATATGCAGCCATTAGCAGGTCGGGCAGCAGCCCACACACTGAATCCATGAGTGCTGCTGTTAGCCAAACACAAGTATGTGCAGAAAGCAGAAACATACAGAATGACTTTCCTGAATGAAAATGGGGTGGAAAACCTGACGTGTAAATGTGCCAATACTTTCACAAACCCATATTGTACTGTGGCCTACTCAACATCAACTTTTACCGGCTTCAACAATGTGACAAATGAACACAGGGAGACTCCTCTGGACACTCGTCCTTCTCACTTTGCCTTAGATACATCACAAGTGGGTCAGTGAGTCCTGGGAAGTGGGCTGAAGGAGTCAGTGGGACAGAAACAGAAGGAGAATGGACTTGACAGGAAAAAGGCAGGTAGGAGGAAATGTGAGTGAATAAGAGCTGATTGAAAAAGGAACTAGAAAGAGATATTTTTTGTTTCAGACACCGATGACTCATCTTCTGCTCTATGAAGGCAGCAGAGCTCTTTTTACTAAATATATTGTCAGCTCTCACAATATTTCTCTGAACCGCAGTCACTGAAAGTTGACACCCTCCCAGCCCACACAATCCTCTGTCGGTGGAAAGGTGATGAAACAGGGATGAGTTTAAAAGAGCAGTGTGGAGCAGTGTGTGTATCTTTTGGCAGAAATGTTTCACACGTCTCCCTGTTTCACGTTGTAGGCTCATGATCAGTCCTCTGCAGAACTTAATGAACATCTGTCATTAGAAGCAGGAGTGTTGGAAGCATTCCAAGGTTTTTTCTACATTCATGTGGAACAATTAGTTTCAGCATCTATTATAAACATAGTAGATCTTTTTTTTTTTTCGTAGACAGAATTCTCCATTAAAAGGATTCCATTTAGTCATGTTGATGGTGAACTTTAACCCCGGCTTTACACTGGAATGGCTCCTGCACTGCGGTTCCACTTTTGTTCACGCCTCGATCTCAATTCACACTGGGAACGTTTCAGAGGTGGAGTGCGAATGCTCAATAAGTACTGTGAAACTACAAGGTAGCACAAGAATCACAACAAACTGTGTGTATAGAGAAACAAGCAGGAGAGAGTCCAGTTTCACTGTTTGATGTTCTTCATCAACACATTGATGTATCGATGGGTCACACAAGCTGGAGTCCACAAGTCTTATTTGACTTTGAAAATCGATCGGAGCTGACATTTGATGCTTTATTTTGAAAATCGAACAGATTTGCTGTGTTGTCTTGTGTGGAAATTGAGTCAAGCAACGAGATAGACCCTATTCTTGACTCTTCATTATTAGAGTCATAAAATTAAAAGCAGACTCAGGCTGACAGAAGTTGCTTGTAGAGAACCAGACCCACATGTAGAATGATGCACGTTCTGTCATACACCTTCAACTCAAATTCAGCAAGTGCACTTATAAGAAAAAAAAAAAAAAAAGAACTTCTTACCTCGTTGATGAGGAACTGCAGCTGAAGGACAGAGGCTCCACTCTCGTGCTGACAGTAGCAGTCCACCCCAGGTCGCCCTAGTCTGATGACGTAAGAGTCAAGGAGGAAGAACTACAGGTACATCACAAGCAGGAAAAACAGAGTATGTCTGTTTGCCAGTTGTTGAAGTCAGAGAGAAGCTTCTGTCCACGTCAGCAGACAGCTGATGTGTTTGTGAATAATGATATGAAGTTTCATTTGTGTCACCCACTTTCTTCTTGTGTTGTTAATGGATTTAAACGCCTAAAAAACGCATTTCAGTTGTGCAGCAGATGTTACTTTGATGACAGCAGTTGCACGAAAAGCTAAGGTGACTCACAAAGGTGTCAGTCAAATGGGTTTAGAAATGATGAGTGGTTTAAAAAATAAGAAAACAAAACTACTTTGGATGGTTAATCATTGCCGACGACCCGCTACCTCTGCTTCCTCTCCAGCCTCAGGCACTCACGTTCCAGCCAAGTATCCAAGTAAGCACCAGTACTTCAGCAACAGAATAAACAGAAGGGAAGTATTCATGTACTTCAGCTGTGCAAACAACATAAGTCAGCAGTCAACCCCTGCATGAACAAGTATTCTGTCTAAATATCCTCAGTAACTTCTGCTTTAGTTCAAGTTACAGTGCATGAACAGTGTTTCTGACGGGAGTTCTAATCTGTTTACATCAAAATCTGGGGAAAATACCACCATATTGTCTTTGTAGTTTGAAATATGCAACTACTTGCATAACTGCATAGTTTGCTGAAACAAAAGACTAATATTTTACATATGGTGTGTTTTCAAAGATAGATCTGGTTCTCCCTGTTGAGTGCACGGAAAAATTTGTATCAGATGTGATTCCACGTCTTCCTTCGAACTGCAGCTGAACGTGACAAATCACAGGGAGTAGGAGGGACACATGCCAGGTGAAAGCTGCTGGAAAATGAATCACTCAAAGGTAGAGGAAAGATCTTGGGAGATACTTAAGGTTCATTCACACATGGAGACAAGCTGCAGATATAAACCTGATCCTGTCACAATGTTTGTGATGTGTTCAATCTTTTAACGAGAAAAAAAGTTTTCGACAGCAGAGATGTTTCACAATCCTGATGTACAGAAGATAACGCCAGAGAGCTCCACCAACTCAGCCAAATTCACTTTCCTCATGCACTATGAAACCAGCAGAGCAGAAACATCTACATGGCTTCGCTGGACTGGCTTATCACGTCCACAGCGGCTGCAGCAGGTGTGAACACTGATACGGTGACCTGTCACAACCAGGATGCATATCTCAGTTGAACTGGAGAGGAAACGTTACGTGTATAAAAGTACATGAAGTCTGTGGGGAAAAAAATAGTATAATGTACGACAAATGTATAAAACAAGTTGTCTAATGTATAAAAAAGGGAACAGAGTCTAAAACAGAGTCTTAGAACTGGTTGCTAAAATTCCAAAAAGTAAAATAGGTTGTGTACTTGATTTGTTTTGCACAGATTAAAATACCATATAATGCCAAACAAACAAAGAGCAGGGAGAGGCACAAGCTTATTTGAGGCCTCCACTGAAATGATTTTATAGATACAAATATATATTGCATATAACGCCCCCTCTTCTGTCCCATACTCTGATGAACTGTGCGTTAGAACAGAACCTAATACACTTTTATCATTATTATCAGGCTGATTGCAATCGGTTAGCTTCCATTTAGCCTAGTCAAGTTGTCTGGTCAGGAGACTTGGTTTTTGATTCATATCCACAGAGTCATTTTCAAAATGGACAAACATGACTCATCCCGCAGAGTGTCAGAGTGTCAGACGTTCTGGTCAGGTGACAGAGGACGTTGGTCAGTCGCACGCAGCTAATGAATCGATCTGCTGTGACTGACTGAGAGAGAGTGGTTAGCCACTGATGTAAATCATCGCTGTGTCAGTCTGCTGCATTTCTCCCCCCGGCACAGTCTTTGTTCACATCGCATTCAAATTCACGTCACACTCAGGATCACATCAAAACAACAGAGGTGCTGTGAGAACACACTGCTGATGTGAAGGTGAACTCACCTACATCCACACAGGATAAATACTGTGCTACTACCACATGATGACACCGGATACCAATGAAAAGTGCTCTCAGTGGATTCTGTTCATTTCTTCTTTGAAAAGCATTACGTGACACTAAGTTACTGTCAAATTAAATTGTATGTTTAAGAGAGAAACGCAAAACTAATTTCAAAACATCCCAATTTTTCCCTGCAAAGCATTTCTGTGTGTCTGTGCTGAGAAGAAAACGAGAACACGAGTAGCCACAAACCTGTTCACAGCAACACATTTTTTTACACTAATGTTTTTGGTGATGATCCAGATATACGGCTGATTTTAGAGTTGACAACAGTTAGAGCTCTCATTCATGTTCACGTTGGACTGAATTATTAGAATTAGAACTATTACTACAGTCAAATATTACCTTTTTTTACTTCTAAGGACATACATGTTTATTTTTTATGTAATCATTTTAATAAGTGTCAATGTGCATGAAACGGTTAAATTCACTCTACCTGGTCAGCAGCGGGAGCACACACTCAGCAGCTATCTGGTGGACGACGGACAAAATGGGTTTGGCAAGCACACAACCCATAATGGATGATGAGGTGACTGAAATTGATGGTTGCATTCAACAACAACAGATGTACGTTCCCAGTTAAAGCAATAAATAATCATTTTGGGTAAAAAAATAAAGAAAACAGCTACTTAGAGAATTGCAGCCACTAAAATAATCAACACATTATGCCCAGAACACAGATTAGTAGATGGAACTAAGGTCTGTGTCAAGTGTGAAGTGAGTGACAGTCTGACACACACTGCACAGCTGCATCTACTTTCCTTTCAAAACTGTCATTACTCCTGAAAAGTGACTCATCTGAAAGCGCTTAGAGAACTCAATAGCAAAGACACAAAGGGAGAAACCCTGTGCCTGCAGCCTGCAGTTAGAAGTTAGAGCCACTTCTCAGCTGGGCATAAAAAGTTGCTTCTCATACAATACATTACTGGAATGTCAATGTCCCCGACGATCCACTGTCGACATACAGAGACGCACCCCAACACCAACTGGCTCTTTGCTTCATGCCAACAAACACGACGTGAATATTTAATATTCTGTACTATTGCCTACAATTACCCCGTAATTATTCATGCAAACATTGTAGACAATAAATACATACACACACACACACACACACACACACACACACACACACACACACACACACACACACACACACACACACACACACAGTCTCTAATCTGCATGTCGATGAATCAGCTCTCGCTCCAGTCAAACATCTGGCTACATGAGGATGTTGTGACTAAACAAATGTCATTTCTATTTGTATTTTCATCCATCTAATTGTTTCGTTTTCTCACACATATATATACTATATATATATACTATAAATATTATACATGAATATATATTATATCGAAGCCATGCAGCAATCAGTGAATAATCAGTGAATGCATTAGCTGGTGATTATGAAGTGATGCTGATATTGTTTTCATGCCGAGAGTCTGGAGACACCAACAGCGGTGGGAACTACCGCAGAGGTGGGTTTGACAACTTTGCCAGGTATGGAGGAAGCATGAGGCGTCGTGCCACCACCTAATAAACACATCACAACACGGTGTCAGCGATGACTCAGGACGTGTTGCATGAAGCGTGTTTTATGACGACTGTAACGGTTTTGCTAATTTCCTGCTAATTGAAAATGCTTATGTGTGTTCATCTGCAGAAGAATATTGTGTCTCGTCTGCAAAGGTGTAGATGTTCCACTACCTTGACTGAACACTAAAGCTGGATTTATTCCTCTGTGTTTAATCAACACACAACACACGTGTTTCAAATACTGTGTCTGTCTGTCCGCACCGGTCTGCATTGAATCCCACCATTGTATTTCGTATATATGTCTCCAGTTATCTGTGCTTTTCTTTGTTTACAAACAGCTGCAGAATTGGTTCTATTTTCTCTGTAAACACAAAAGTGCCGCTCCGAGAGCTGGGAAAGTCAAGTTATGCAAACAGTCCAATCACTGTTGAGTTGTTGCCGTCTGTAAAGGTCCACATCACCGCAGCGCACGTCTACATTTCTGGAGAGGTGCACATTAGGCTGCACCGTAGGAAACGTGTCAATGCGATTTAGTACAGTCTGGACGGACATTCTGGATTTCGACGAGTCATAACGACCTTTCATACTGGTCTGCGGTGACGCTGACAGTTCCCACAGCTGCTGGTGAACCATTTACTGAGTACAGAGCGACAGGAGACTGGCAGCACCCTTCTCCGTAATGAGTGCTTTTGTGTCTGTACGTGTGTGTAGGTGCGTGTGTGCGTGCACGTGTGCAGCAATAGAATTGTTGCCACGTTGCTGCTTTTGCATAATTCATATTTGCACGGTGGCTCCTGTCTAATATTTACAAGGAACGACACATCACTTATTTCTGTCTCGTCCATAAAGTTTCATTATTCGACTGGAATTCACTGAATGTTTGTTTTGTTCGAAAAACTGTCCGCCGTTAACATAAGACACAACATCTGAGCTCTGTTATTAAAAATGATGATGAAAATATTGTTTTGCTTCTCCTTCTTTTCTCAAAGATGATGAAATGGCCTCTCACAGTTTTGTGTTTCAGAGATGCGGCAGTGATTGGAGGAGCAAACCTTTATTACTCTGTTTGATTACTGTGTTTTCTTCCTTGTAATTTTACCTTTGGGTGACACACTGATTATACACTATCTAGATGGAATACATAATCAAGGAAAAGCCATATTCCTTCCTACTATTGTGGCACATGAAGCGTGTGGTGATGAATGGGGCTCACACAATTACATTGAAACTGTAATTGTACAGTTGAAAAAAAAGTGTGTGATTAGAAATATTTCTAATCACACACTTTTCAGGGGGGTTGTAATTACGCTGCACACAAGTGAAATATGCATAATTACCGTACTATCAGAAACATGAGCTCCAATTCAGCATCAATACTGCATTAACTTTCCTGCCTCCACTTTTCAGTCCCAATGTCCACTGGCACCAACTTGTGAAACTAGTGAGTAAGTGTATTTATCCTGTGTTTTCTAACGCAGCAAATACAATAATTATGTAATAAATCATGCACACTGACTTGGATATCCCCAGCAACCATCACTCATGACCAATGATATTTAAGTGAAACAGTAACATGTAACAGTTTTAAACTAATGGTTGAAATAAAATAAAAGTAACATTTCTTAAATATTAATACAATAAATAAACATTATTTATGTTTACGGTTACAAATCACATTTCATAAAATCAAAACAAGAAGCAGCAGAAATAAGAGAGAAAGGAAGCCAAAGTGGGTGCTAAAAACATGATTAGGATGTTTTTTTTTTTTTCTTTGACAACCATCGGCCCATTAAAGATTGACGCTAGCAAATTCCATTTTACTGTTTGTGCAACTGATTTAATTGACAGTTCTTTTGCCTGCATTTGGCTGTTGTTGTCGGTTCCTGTAAACCCCCCAGAAAACAGCCTTTTTAAACTGAATGTTGATCAAAGTTATTTCTGCAGTTCACGCCACAGTTGTTTTCTCTTGGAATTATCCCGACACACAGTCCCGTCGCTCAGTCTAATTGACTCTCTGTGCACTCATCTTCTCTGTACCTCTCGTCATTTTGAAGAGAGAATCATAATAACTTTCACCCCCTCCATAGGAATCTCCCCTTTCCTGTTTGTGTGTATTTAATAATGCCAGTGGAGTGGTGGGGATGCAGCTGGCTAATTTAAATTTGAGTATAAACACACAGCAGAGTGGGGAAAAAACAGAAGAAAAACGGTAGGTATGAGGAGTGAGTGTGTGTTTGTGTGGGCGTTTCTCTCTGTGTGTTTGTACACAATGTACAACTGTGTGCAGTGAAAATAATGTGACCTTGAACATACTGTATTCACAATCTTTCGCCACTAACCGCAATCCGCTAACCAGCCCTGAACACTGGTTTGGACATGACGCTGTCAACGTGGCCTCCTGATATTTAAGGACAAAATAGTGTTGTTGTCAGCGTTGTTGTCATTTACATTCATCTATTATTGTTGGAGTATAGTTTCATAGACTGAATGATGGTCGCTTCAGTCCTGAAAGTGACAATGCCAATAACTCATATTACGCTAGTGCTTAGTCGTAATAGGAAATCTGTCAGAAGGAACTTTGGAGTCATACATATGTTTAGCAAGTAGAGAAACCCATGGTGGTTTGCATCTGAGGACTTTGATAAGATTTCTTCTGCAAAGTTTTGTCAGTCATCTAAAATGATCTGGGTGTACAGGTGTATGTGTGTGTATATATTTATGTAAATCTGTTATATACGAGCAAGTATTTTTTTTTTGACTGGTTGACGAGTAAAATCCTGCTGTTCATGCAGACACACACCTGCACCTGTACATTTGTGCATGTAACTTTCTAAACTTTCTACCAGCGCTTTCATTGCACTCATGTTCACATCATCTCTGGAGCCCGACAGAATCCAGAGCTACCATCATTGTTCTCTCACTTTCACTTCAAACGTTTCACTTTTGAACTCACAAGTGGTTTGTATTTTGGGCACTCGGTGGGCGGCACAAATCCTCAGGTAGATGAATCCAACTGGTGTTTAAAGAACACAGGAAGCAGGTGCCATGGGAGATGTTTGTCCTGAAATACTGTATGTTTCTTTTATATTAAAAGTAATTTTCAGTAATTCCTTCAAATGCTGAACATTCCCATCCTTCACAAAGCCAATTATCTTGTGTGTTCAATACACCAAAAATCTGCTTTAAAAATGAAGACTATTACAGTCACTAATTCTCTCTGTCTCATCTCAAAACCTTAATCCTGTCTTGACCTTGTTTTAAGTGCATGTGTTTCATGTTTTTTTTTTTTTTTTTCATGATGTGATGAATTAGAATTAGGACAGGTTTTAATATCGAAACGAATACAAATTAGAACGATACATTTCATATGTAGTTATCTGCTATCATGCCCCTTGTCTAGAAACATGCTCAGATGATACATTTAACACGCAGCATTAACCAGAAGCTGTAACTTTGTGGTGTTTTTACTTTGAACGATCTCTCTCTGCTCTACCAAGCACATAACAGCAGCTGACCTTGGCTGAAAGAGCTGATTAAGGTCCAAAAACACCTAGATAACTGTGGAATTAGCCTTGCGAAAGGCAGACATTTAAGGAAGAACACAGAGAGTGAAGAAGGTTTGTCCCTCTATTCCACAGAGGAGGAGGAGGAGAGAAACCTTGTTTGTGTCCTTGAACATTCATTCTTCTGCTTGTGGCCCATGTCCACACAGAAACGGAAGCGGATGTGTACTGGTGATCTCTGTAAGACCCGTATCAATGTTAGTATTAATGCTGTGATCATGCTCTGACACCCTTTCAGCGACTGTGCAGATTAACATATGCAGGATATGTATGATATTAAACGGGACACAAACAAAAAATAAAATGTCGTGTTTATCAGAAGAGAGATGTAAGCTCTGCTGCTTTATCAATTCCACACACGCAGGCTGTTTCTGCTGCGTCCTAATGAGCAGCTCAGCGAGTAATTAACCTGACAATAACCTGCTTTCACAAAATAAAACTGGTCTTTCAGCAGCTGCAAACAAGTTCAGTACATCTCCAGTACAGAGATTCTCGCAGGTCAAGAATGAAGGCTGCACAGATTGTCACCAACCGGCGCAAGAGAAAGTGTCTAACGCAATTTTGGTTCAATACTGTGCAAAGCCACGTTCTGACCTTCAACTGTGCAATGAAATGAAACACTCATTAGCCAGACATTAACATCTAAGACTGGAAAAATGACTTTAAATACACATTTTAACCCATATTTGTCAGTGTATGTTGTTTGGCTGATTTGATGGTTATCTGATTTCTATACTTACTCACAAAATGTTAATTAGTTCAGAGCAGAAGCGTACTTTTTGTTGAATTATCACCAGTCAAATTCTTGGTAATAAAACCAGATTCTGATTTATGTTACACAATAAAATGAATTATTTAGTAAATGAATGGTGAAAGACGCACCTGCAGATTTCACAAACAGGGATAAACTTGCAGCGTTGGCACCACAAGCTTATTAGCAGAATAGAAAATAATCAAGATCCAGCTCTCATCAAGGTTGGAACAATAAATCAAAGAAGGTGATTTAATGAAGGGAAAGCTGGAAAGAACGTTTCTTCTTTTGGGTTGCTGGTATTCTAATGAGTCACACTCTGTCTCAAATGAACACTCCAATGTTTTTCTTGACAAAAACGTCTGTGATGTCACAACCACGATTCTCCATAGAGCTGACCCATGACTACCGAATTAACAGGACTCGGACAATAATTTCCCGCCGTACACATGTGTATATCCGCTACCTGTAGTTTGCGACAACTTGCCCAGAATGTTTTTTTTTTTTTTCCGTCTCTAAATGATCCGTGCTGCAAACACAAGGTCCTGCTGGGTCCGAGCCTGCCAGTGTATATGGCATTCATCACACACACCCGCACACACACACACACACACACACACACACACACACACACACACACACAAATGTACTCCTCAAAAACAGCACAGCCGCCAGCAGAATCTCAATATCCTCCGCCACTCTCTCGGGTAAGGTGCAATTTGACATCAGGCGATATTGATTCAGCTGCCTGCAGGCTTTTTATAGAAACCAGCACCATCATTACGACTTGCGGGCCAGCCTGCCTCTTTGCCTGCCTCATCCAGACAGAGACAATGTGTCGGTAAACACAAACAGAAGGTTACGGTAAAGGTGGATGATGGGCCGATAATGAAGGTCATTACAAACACAAATTGAATGAGGCAAGGGTGAAAATTCAGGAATTGTGGCAACGAATAAAACAGAGGGATGTTGATGGTGAAATTACAGGGGAAGCAGAGAGCACCAAGAAGGAGCAGAGCATTGTTTGAGTGTCCATTTATACGTTCAGGCAAGATGGACAAGCCAAAAATATTAAGTGAAGAGCTGCGAGAGGTTTCTTTGGACACACTTTCCAGAGTGACAATCTTCAAAATATGAGCAAAAAACATTTTGTCCTACTTGCTAGTATATAATTAACGATGAATAGGATTCATATAAAACCACTAAAATGTTCAATATGATTCAAGGGGTCAGCGCATTTTAACAAGAAGCATTTTTAAGACTGACATGTGTGGTGCAGGCAGAGGTTGTCAACATCATGCTAACTTATCAGGCTAATAATGTGTCTTTGCACATCTGTCTGCGTAACCACTCGAGGTGTGACCAACACCAAGAAAACTACTAAATCACATAAAATCAAAATACCACACACTGGCTGGTGTTTAATATATGTAACTTCGCTAAAGATCAACTCTGTGTAGCTTATGAGACCAAGACGAGTACAACACAAAGACACAACACTCTACACTCTGTCTTAAAACCGTTAAAACGCACACCTAAGCATAGATTAACCTGCTTGTACTATGGTCATTTGACAAAGAAACAGAAATAGCATCATTCATTTATGTTTTCATGCATTATCCAAGGCCTTACTCCCGTCAGGTGGGTCTTCAAGTGTCACTTCCCTGTGCCGTTTTTCTGAAAGCTGATTCCACTGCGCAGGGGAACGGCAACAGAAAGATAACAACAGCTACAAGGAGAGTTTGCAGCCTCCAGTTCTGACGGTGCAAACTAATTACGGGACTGAGAGATTTAGGAGAAACTGCAGAGGTCAAGCTGAGACGTGGAAGAAGCTCTGGCAGAACTGCTGGTTACACGGACCAATTAAAACCCTTCTTTCACTGCAAAAAACCCCAAGAGTGCTATTTTGTTTAACTATGCAGCAACATACAGTATGTACGAACATGAAATTCATGAAAGAGTCAGGAAGTACAATATTTTACCTGCACCCTCATTAAAATACCCAAACTCATCAGTTTGCATCCTGTGAGCTGAAGAGATTAAATCAAAGTCGTTGGCAACACTGAGCAACAATTCAGATGATGCTGGCACTGATGATTCTGATGCAGCCAGTGGCACAAGAAACATGGATTCAATTGTATGTATGTATGTATATAATAATAATACTAATACATGGAACATACAATCTTGCTTTAAAATTAAATAAAATTAGGATACAACAATAAAATTAGGATACAACAAAGATTAAAGAAACTAAAACAGTAAAACTATTGAACACAAGATTAATATTAAAACAGGAAATCATTAAAAGTCCACCACTAGAAATTAGATACCAGTAATCAGAAGTGCAGGTGTAAGCTATAGGGCTTGTGCGGAAAAAAAAAAGATGTGGAAAGAATGTGGAAACGCCATCTGTAGGAGAGGCTGAAAAATCCAGTAAATACAAATGATTTTGGGGGCAAACTTGAAGCTGAGTCTGGCTTCTACAAGTGGGTGACGATTTGAACATACATGGAAATCTATCCTGGATTAACTTTTGCGACGCACACTTTTCTCTGACTTGAACGTATTTGGAAATTTGCAGTTTGATTGTGAAAATTTGTGTGTGCAAGGACAAACTACAAAGAGCATTTGCAAGCTGTGAAATGAGAGTTTAGAAATACTGATGAAAACATCAAATGCTATCCTGTCTATTTGTATTTTGTGCAGATGCATTTCTTTTAATATAAATAAATATTGTAATTGTCAGGTTACATTTGTGCAATAATGGTGGAAAAGAGGGAATTAGGAATCAATGAGACGGAAGACATGTCTCAGATTCAGAAGAACACCTCAGTGCAAGAGACCAGCAAATGATTGGGCATTAACTTAGCTGATTAGCTTCATTAGGACATGTTGTCCTCTCATGTGTCAGGACGACGTGTATTAATCTTCCCTCGGGTCCGTGTGACAGAAGCGTGCCCTCACATCTTAGTAAAGTGTCCAAGCAGCTGCCTGTGCATGATCCAGAGGGACGATTAGGAACGTCACATACCTAAACATACTTAACAACTCAATCAGCATTCGGCAAATGTGTCAGCTGTCGGAGACCATCATGGTCTGAACGTCCAACAAACAATCATTTGACCATCTTTGTCTCCCATTATGCTACATCAGGTGCATTTAGGAGTCTGATGTGAGCCAAGACAAAGAACAGACAAGTCATCAGGCTCATGTCAGGTATGTTTGTGCGTATGTGAGCGACTGACGTGTTACATGGCAGCTAACGGGAAAACATGACAGCTGAAACAGGCAATGATGGAAACACGTCGCCAGTGAACCTACAACTGAGACAAAACCTGAACATATACCAGCAGCATAACGGAGTACATTTGTCAGCTATTTACTTTCATACATTCCAGACACAATATCACTCGGCTCACACGATGAGAAATGCTGTCGGCAGTCAGTCAAATGCCCCCCCACACACACACACCGTTGCCATGTTGTAAGAAGGTTATGATGTGTTATCTGTGCAGTCCGTGCACTGTGAATCTGATGGTTCCACGTACAAATACAAA
>CAAKHB010007180.1:60508-72154 GCA_901007665.1 Aeoliscus strigatus | reverse complement strand
CCCCCCCCCTTTTCCCCTTCCCCCCCCCCCCCCCCATCCCATCCTCTCTCATTCTCTTTCTCTTTGACTTTGAGTGGCTCCTTTGAAATGTAAACTACACGCTTGACAAATGGTGAGTCACAATGTAGGAAGATAAATCAGCCCGACTCTGCAGCCCTGCCAAGAACCCAACTCTCTATCCAATGTCTTTTCATCCATCTATGCATTCACCCTCATGTTCACACGTGCACACCTACACCAATCACCCGCTTGCACTTGGAGGCGTGCATCCTTTTCAAAAGAACCTACGACGCATCAGCTAACCATTTTTTTCCCCCCTTCTCACCCGCGAGCATACTTGAGCTTGCACACAATACGTGTTCTGTATGTGTGCAGGGCTGCACATAAACACACGGAGCTTGAAACACTGTCGGCATGTCAGTGGCTTTCAAGCTGCAGGCAGTGTTGCGGAAGAGATTAGAGTGCTGCTGTATTGAGGCGTGACTCATGCACCCCAGAAACAACAAATGTTTCCAGCAACCAGAGACCAATTCGTTTTTAGGTGGAAACTGGTGGAAAGAAACAACACCAGAAGGAAAGAAAACAAATGTCTCTGACATTCAGAGAAACCACAAGCAATAACACAATGACACGTGACAATGACAATGATGTCACAATGATTATCAGAAGGAATATGGTGAGATAATATATATTGTAATATATATTTAAGTAATATGATCAATGTGATGTGATCAATATAGAATAATAATGCATACAATGAGGAGAAACATGATAAGGAATACAAAAATCAAAAAGACAGAAGATAAGATGAAGATGATGTTGGATGATATCAGTAATTGTGATGAATATTGGCTGGGATGTTGATGACAGTCAGTCCATTGGAACGAGCAGACGGAACATAAACAGCTTTCTTAGCTGACGTACTAAAACGTTCAACCTAGTGGCAAGCTTTTCAACCACATGCAGGAGTTGGTTCTCCTCATGAAACCTACTAAGCAGAAACTTAAAACAGAGTCGTGTCGTGAGCTCATATCAGCTGACGATTACTAACACTGTTCTCAGGGTCATTCGGTGCAATCAATCTGTGTTCAGTTTGTCGATTAGGATTAGAATCAGAATCTATACTTACTAATTAATATACCAGAGACATGTTTCTTTACACAAGAATAGATAACAAAATATAGAGGAAGAACAAAAGATGATCAGCTGAAATCAGCAATTAGAAAATAAGCAAACAAATAAAGAAGATAAAATAAACAAATGTATAATAACATAAAAAGGGTAGAATAGAATAAAATATGATTAACATAAAATCAACAAATAAAGAAAAATATGATTAAGATGTGTCAAATAAAATAAAATGTAAAATTAAATAAAAGCAAAAAAATATGTGTATACGCTACAAGTTGAAGTAAATAATTACTCAGCATGTGTCATATTTACAGAGGAATGTGCTAAGTCCTGCTCACAGTGCTGCACAGTCGGTGCCTCCACGTACCAGGATGCAATCTGTGTGAGCATCTGATGCCAAAAGCCCCAAATGCTCCTGAATCCTGCCCAGCTTGAGATTTACCTTGTGAATCTTGTGAATGATGGGAATTAGTTCAGAGCCACACTGATGTGCCTAAATTACAAACCCAATATTTGATTTGATGGCTATGACAGTATCCAAAATATCCAATGTTTTGGTCCAAGTATTTCTCAGAAACCTTTCAGAAAACACAAAGACAAAGACATGCTGTCTTCTGTAACAGCAGTTGTGACATTAAATGTGTGAAATGATGCCACTAGGTTGGAAGTGGAACAAATTGCTTTTCTTTTTTTTCTGCTTTTTCTTAGTCAATATATAACACATTTTTTACAATAATTTATTGTTTGGAAAACTGAAAGAGTGGGAGTGATCGGATTTCATATTTGGTCTCAGCTGATTAAAATATATGGCATTCCCCTGAAATGCAAGTAAGTTCCTTTTGTCTTTAGTTAGTGGTCATATGTAAGTGATAAAGTCAAACCAAACCAAACAAAATCAATTATAGATGGACTGGATTGTGTATGTGTACTTCATGTAAACACAGTTATCAAGTCCAATCTAATCATTTAATAGCACAGCAGTTATTTCCATATAGAGTGAATTCATTTCATCAACACCTCTGATTCGCTCTCATGCTTCCCTTCACCCCCTTCTGTTGAATTTCTTTCTACATCTTGTCCACCTCTTCCACCCTGGTGTTTGTTTCTCTCTCTTTTATCATTATTTCATCATCTGTCAGGGGCCAGAGAAGTAGATAAAATAGCCACCTATCGGGCTGAAGCATTAGCTGAGGGAGACATGACACATTCACATATTTTTTTCTTCTGTGAAATGCAGCACATGTATATTTTTCAGCCATCAACATGTGCAACTGAAAGATGATTCTTGCTCATATAAAACTGTTTACTAGCTTGTGGATGTGAACGTTGGTGTGAATGAGAGTTTAAAAGAAATGACCAAAACACAACATCTTTGCACACAGCATGATTCGACCAGAGCATGAAAATAACACCCCACCATGAAAAACAGACACTTCAGAAGCTTTCTAGACATCCAATTTTATAAATCCAAATCAGACATAAAGACCATGTGAGACAACAGTATTTGGTCAGAATTTAGCATTTCTGTATCATTTCCACTGTTTTGTTTGTTTTTCTCAAACAGATGCCTAGACAAAGGTGCCTCGACAGCTCAGCAGCCGAGTGCTACCGGCCCACCTGATGAGATGAGGAATCAAATTAACGCGAGAGGCAGCTGGCATCGGTGAGGCCCTCGAGCAGCGACTGTCGCTGACAGACAGGATGAATTAATGCAATATGATGTGCTACGTCGCTCTGTCTCACCGTCGCTGCCCATTGTTTTCCCTGTTCTCCAGGAACAACATGTTCCTAAGCATTTTATAATACTGACAGACAACAGTTCTGAGCGTTGTGTGTCCTTGAACCTGTGCTGTTTGGCCCATTGGCCCATCAGACAAATAACTGGCTTTTTTTAATCTGATCAGTGAAACAGATGGTCAGGTGCATCTGTTGCATTTGTTTTACTGTATCCATGGCAACATTGCAAAGCCAGACTCTTCTATCATTCAACAGCCAGACACTGTGACTCAGTCACTGGTGTACAGCATTACTGCTCTTCGGCCAAGTACAAAGACAGAAGTCTCATTCAGGTAAAAGAGGCCTGGAAGGAAAAGAGCCCTGTTTTCTAACGGGATTTCTCCTGCATAGACACCCCAGACAAACAGTCATGTTTAAGCTGATACATATCATTTTCCAGTCTCATTAGTTTTAATAGCTTTACCCTGATTATCGCTCTTTCAACACAATGATGACACTGACAGACATCTAACAGTTCTCTTCTCTGCTGTGTGCAACCAGTTTCCACATACCACCGCTGCACACCCAGATAAGAATGCAGCTCTTTGTTTCTTATCTGCCTCACAGACTTCCAAATGTCATTATCCTCCCATTTCTCACTCTCCTTTTATTCGCTGCAAGTGAGGCACTCATTGCCGTGATGTAACCATACTTTGTATGCATGCATATGATTAGCCCACGTGACAGCGAGGCGGTGCGCATCCGAATGATCGAAAACATGAAATACAAGCAGACGTGTACTCTGATCCAATTAAATACTTAAGGATGACATGCCTCTGCATTGGCAGCGTGGCGTTCTGCATTCTCACAGCAGCATGACAGTCGACCAGTCAACACGCTTGCCAAACACCGTGAGCATGTTGGAGTGATCCTGAAAATGTCACTCATGAAGATGATTAGAATGCAAACATATGTGTTAAACCCTTAGAGGTCATGATTATCGTCAGGATTTTGCGACCCATTATTTAAATCCAATTTTTAAGGAACTTGAAATGATTACAGGTGTTTCACATCAAAATACTACAAGCAAAGAAAAAGATGCTAATTTTTCCTCCTAGAGTCCTGTATAAAGTGATTATTTGTCCCAAATTTCTAATCTGATTTGGAAAAATCTTTTGTTAAAACAGACTTTACTCAACAAATTATTTTGGTGTTCATTTACCCACATCTTAGCTCATAAAAGTAGTGGAACATAAGAAGAAAAAAAAATCAATAGGTGTGGAAAACATGTCTTGAAGGAAAAAAGTGTTTGCAAATTCTGCTGAGCCATGCTTCATATTACTTATCAACAATCTCCTCTTCAGCTAATCCTGTTTTGTTTTTTATATTTTATATAATATTTTTCGTCATATTTTCTCTGGGATGAACTATGTGAAAGTGAACTGAGTTGTCTCTCTGATACGGAGTGCAGGTTCATAATCACATGGAGGAGTATGTGTGTGTGTGTGTGTGTGTGAGAGACATTCTGAATGGACTAGCAGCCGTTCATTATTTACTTTAAACAGATGGCAGAGACATGTTGTAAGTGTGCTGCGTTCGTTCCGTTGATTCTACACGTGCAGTTTTGCTATTTGTGTTTACCAGAGTGGCACGTGTTTCACCAGCGGCACATGAAAGTCTGAGAATGTATTTATCACACATTAGCGGGTGTTAGTGGCACTGACAGTCAGGAGTAATCACAATAACTGCAATCATCCCTTTAAACATTGTTGTCTGTGGTAATCCAGCGCTTTTGGATAAAGGCACTGGGAGAGGATTGTGGGATTAGTGAGTCCCAGAGGTGTTTGGGGAGGGAGAAAGAATTTTGTACTTGTCATACAATTTAGAATGTGAATTTGATCTTTTCACATTATAAACACTTTTTATTATATAAGAAACGTTTCACTTCAATGTGTGAATTTCTCACTTGAGATTATCTGTCTGTCTGTTTATCTATCTATCTATCTATCTGTCTGTCTGTCGTTCTGTCTGTCTGTCTAATATTTTTAAGACTAAATTATGATAAGCAGTTGTTCAAGCATATAGCAGCTTTGTAAATGTACTTTACATTGGAAAAAATGAAATGTTTGAAAATGTTTGAAATGTTTGAAACATAATTTATAATTCATAATCTAAAACACAATTAGAATAGAAGATTTTAAAAATAAATCAAAAACGTTCATTGAACCTACGCACTGGCTGACCAACCCAGCAGGGTTCTGAGATCCTCTGACTCAGGCAGCTAGTCGAGCCCAGAGTTCTGAAGCAGCATTCAGCTGCTGCACGAACAAACACAGACAGACAGAAGTGTTAACATTTTAAAATCAAGGTTCAACACATTTCTCTTTTCATGTGTGTGTGGATGAGCTCATGTTCTGTGTGTTTTACGCTCTATTTCAATCTACCTTTTTTCTTTCTTTCATAAAGATTTTATTCAAATTGGGTTTGTAATTTTATTTATAATCTTTATGTTTCTAATTTTTATATTATAAAACCCATTGAGTTGCCCCTGTGTATGAAACAAACTATATAAATAAAAGCTGCCATTCCTTACTCGATACTTTAACTAACATCTAGAATGATAATTATGTTAATAAATGTAATTAAGGTTTTAAGGTCCATAAAGTAAGTTGTGAATTCTCATAACTTACTTTTTTAACTACACCTTTTGAAATCCATCCTGCCACCACAAAAATAGAGCCACACATCTTTGACTTTCAGTTAATGCAACTCAAAGCGAAACTCTCTCTCTGCACTTTGCCTTCTCTGCCTCCACCTGCTATAGTCGGACGATGGAAGGCTAAAATATTTGCACGAGGGCACAGAGGAGCACGCTGATGCATAAAGGTTCCTTTTTTCCCTCTTCAGTAGCTCGCTGCAGGCTCGGTACAGTGGACGGGATGTTACTGACACTGAACCTCGTGTGATATTTCTCAACAAAACATCAACATGAGTCACGGTACACTATATTTATTTATTTGTTGTGTGTGGGTGAGTGAGCGCAGAAACCTCTCGATGAGTAACACATCACTGGATGCGTTTCGCAGCAACTAAACGATACTTTATTTACACTTTATTCCCCTCTCCCACTGGCCGACTGCATGAGTCTGGCTTTGTAACACCATGAAGTGAAGACACCCGACTGCCAATTACACAGAGGCCGAAGGAATGAACTGCGAAAAGTAGAGACATGGAAATCTGTGGCAGTTTAAAAGTATTTGAAATGTACACATTTGTATTAATAGTTCTACCTGACACATTAGCCTCCAGTCACAAGGAGCCATCATTCTGCAAATCCAGACCCACATGTAGAAGGATGAAGGTTCTGTCAATGACTAATAGAGGCAAAGGGGCAGAATCAGCTGGTGCAGATCAAAATACCATGTCAAACAGCTGGATAGCCCCATACAAACAGTCAACAGTGATGGATTGAAAATGATCCTTTGTTGCTCTTTGAGCATCATCCAACTCGTTTCCTACTGACACTAAAGACGATTCAAACAACCGCTCTTCATCAGCAGCAGCCATCATTGTTGTTTATTCCGTTCCATTCTACGTCTACATCTCAGTATTCAGTATATGTCGTTAAATTAATTTCCCTGTGGGACCAAAACAGAGAGAGAGAGATTTAAAAAAAAATGTTTTTAACAGCTTTGTGAATTTAACTACACCTCAGCTGCATCGTCTCCATTTTACAATAGATTATAAGTAAGTGCGTTGACTGAATCCGTACCACTGGCATTTCCTCGAATATTCTGAGTGATGCTATTAATAGTGAGTTGACCTTTCAGTTGTTGACTACCTTGCCATCCCTAGCAGAGTGGACGAAGGACCTTGGAGCATAGAATAACACCACAGAGGATATGGGGGAAGCAGGGATGAAGAGAATGATGTAAATAATTATATGGTGCTGCTATCACCAGCTATGAGGTCGCCGGGGTCATGTTTTGCCCTGAGGATGACATTCTGCGTTATATGTATGTGAATGAGCAGGGTTTCATTTCAAGACACGGTTGTAAATAACCGCTGCTATAACACGTCGACAACAGCTTTCGCTTCATAAATCAGGGGCGATTTCTGAAAGGCTTAAACAGAGGGACAATCTCGTGAGCGGAAGGTTACAGGTTCAATCCACTGCTCATCCAGAGACTACGTCCTTCATTTAAATTTTTTAATCAAAAACACTTACACAGCCCAAACAGCAAAACAAGGGAAAAAGACACAAAAAGACAGAGGACTGTGTCCTTTGTGAACACGCAGACTATAATTGCTCCTGATGAGGCGCCACCAACGTTCTCAGAGTTCATATCACTGCATGACCCACACGAAGAGTTCATGGCTCCGGCAATTTGTAGTAATTGCGCTGCATTCGATACATTGCATGTATCATCATGAGTGTAGGAAAAGAACACACCAGGTCCACTAAGGACATGAACGAGAGAATATTGAAATAAATATGATTTCTCTTGTCAGTAGAATAGCACAAACCACCGTAATAGGTGTAAGAGAACAATCAAAGGAGGCTGGACGTAAAAAGAGGCAGGAAAAAGCAACACAAAGGACAGAAATGTGAGGGGAAAAAAGCCATGATGAATGACAGGCGAGAAAAGAAAGCCACCTTTTCTATTTTCACTGTCATTTTCACTTCAGCCGAGAATTCACTTAGGCACAAAATGTGATAAAAGGCTGTCACCATGACAGAGGCCGGCGGACTGTCGAGCATCACGGGGTGCCGAGCGACGCTCGCTTTGAATGGCAGAGCAGATGGGGTCATTACAAGGCGAGAGGAGAATGAGCAGTCAGACCAAAGCAGAAGAATAAGGCCTAAATGGAGCCAGAGAAAGGAGGACTACTGAATAAACGACAAAACAACCACAAGAACCAGTTCGCATGTGGATTATACTCTTCAGCAAAAATCACTTTCTTTGTTCTGTTTGATCCTAATTTGTACACTGAATAATACATTTGAAACGTATTCTTTTAGGTAATAATGGCTGCAATTTAGATAAAAAAAAAAAGAAAAATACAAAAATAATAAGAATAATAAACAATAATAATAATAATAACAAGAAGAATATAAGCATCATCATAATCTCCCACATGCTTCGTTTATGGGTCTCGGTTGTAGTGGAGCCGATCCCAGCTCAGGTGGATGTCAGGGTACACCAGCTCGTCACAGGGCCACATGAAGGACAGACAACCATTCACGTTCACACATATGGACAATTTAGAATGACCAGGTAACCTCAGCATGTTGCTGGAGGTGGTAGGAAGACGGACCACACAGAAAGATCCCAGGCCAGGATGCACGATGAACCACGGACCTTCTTGCTCTTCTTGCTATGAGGCGACACCGTGTCACCAATAATAATAGAAATAATAATAATAATAAAAGTAGTAGTAATAATAATAATCTCATAACACAATACAATTGCTGGGGCATGAAGAAAAGTTTACAGATTGTAAGACTGCATTCGTCCTTCCAATCTGTGCTGCAGTATAGAGTCATTACTGTTATATCATGCAGCTGACAGAGGTAGCTGGAGGGAAGAGTGTTGCTTTGTCACCTTTCTGTCCCACTCTCAGTGCAGCACTTCTTCTTGATCACCAGCTGCGGCAGTATAAACTAGTTTCGTAATAGAGGGATGACACAGAACAAATTCTAGATTCGATATTTGCATTGCAAGTGACAGTTTGGCTGAGGGAGGAGGATGCCCCTGTCCTGCACAGCCACAAAAACTGTAACTTTCAAAAACTGTGGACAAAAAGGGTAGACATAAACACAGGAATTTGTTGCTCATCTGCTCTGAAGCGCAACAAGACCAAATCAAAGCATTTCAGTATTAAAAAGATCCATTTTAAAATTTAAAACAATATGAATAAAAAAAGCACACACCGTTCAAACCTGTAGCTCATACAACCGAGCAGAAATGGGCAAGGCAGAGTCTAATGTGTGTATCTATGGCACTGGGTGTGTTGATAATACGTGTGAAATTTGGCGTGAACTAAGTGATGCAAAAATTGTGCGGAGCGGCATCTGATTGTTTCACTCTGGTAGCTGAGTGAAGAACAGCAGTGTTGTCCATCAGTACATCCAACAACACTGAAACCTGGCGAAGAACTTACGATGATGACGTTCTGACAGCTTCGAGCCACACTGCAAAGTTGTCCTGTCTCTCTCTCCCAAACACACACACACACACACACACACACACACACAGCATGATTAATTAGTGACTGTAACACTAGCTGTGTGTGTGTGTGTGTGTGTGTGTGTGTGTGTGTGTGTGTGTGTGTGTGTGTGTGTGTGTGTGTGTCTCACACCCACTGGCCACATTAGTTCTACTAATTGCTTACCACTGGTCATTGAACATGCAGCTGCCGGGGACTTCGCTTTCCCAAAGTGAAACTTGCTCACTACACAAGAATCAGAGAATCGTTGTCAACACTGGCACCGGACCTAAACACTGTCAACATGTGTCAGCAGTGTTGGTGTTACAACAATTATCCAAGTGGAACCCTAGTGGAAGTGGAACGCCTGTAACGGCCCAATACGAAGGCATAGGCTGTCGGCCTGTCGCTCCTGGTCTCCCTGTGTGTGGGCTGGTGGTTGGCACAGAGACTAGGGGGTGGGGGTGGGGGCGGAGCCGCGAAGACTGAGGAAGTGAGTTAAGAAAGGTGTTGTGGAGCTGAGAAAGTGCGGAGCATGTGTTACCTGTTTTCCTGTGCAAGAACGTGTGTGAACTGTGGAAACCTGACTTGGACTTTTCTTGACCTGACTGCATGTTTTCCTTCTGGAGGACTAAACCCAAGTATCATGCTTGAGACAAACATTATAACAAGAAGCTTGACCCTCTTGGTGTCGGCCTCCAAACCTCTGTCGACTCACTGCTCTGATATGAAAAATAAAAGGTTTCTTCTCCGCTTTTTTACATTGTGCAATGCTCATCACCACGTGCACTGATAAAGGAATTGACAAGCATATGATTCCAATGGGGAGATAAGATGCATGATTACCAGTGAAACAATTCAAAGGAAACGATGTTGGAAAAGTAGAAATAGAATAGAAATAGCAGACTAAAAACAAAATAATGTAGGTATAGCTTCTCTGCCCCCCCCCACACACACACATCATGCTTGCTCTCGGTTCTACTTGCTCTCACTAAACCAAATCTCAGCATATTTTGGTAATCTCACCCCAGGCAGAGGGAGGCGTGTCCTCTGAGGCCACTGCAGAGAAGCTCATTGCCAACCCACTGCGCAGACCACACCGTCATCATGCACCATTCACCAGACCAGGACCGGACCCAGCCACCTATCATTAATGCATTATATTCCGTCGCACTACAATACAAATCCCACTTAAAGAGTCCTTGTGCACGAATTGGCTTTGGCAGGCCATGTACTACACTGGGTTTGAGGTTGTGCGGTGTTAAAGGAGAACATGCCAGGAGGCAACAGGATTTAGTAACAGAAATGAATAATAATAAGAACAACAAACAAATGAAGGTCATTTATTTTGTAGAAGTCTTCAGCTGTAACATATTCATTGGGCCCTTTAGATTTTATTGTAGCCTTTGTGCTCAGGTTTGGACATACAGTGTGATGGAGGACTGGTCAATGGAACACAGAGTGTTCATTGAGAAACACAGAATGAAATATTCTCTGACTCCACTCCTACATATTGAAATTTGTAGAGCATGCTGTCTGTGCACACACACACACGTCTGCACGTACACATACAGTACGTAGCTCCCAACAAGCCCACAGATATAGATCTGCAAATGGACATTTTACTCAGACTAAATATGAATCTTTTTTTATACAATGAAAACACATCTGCCAACGGAGCACTTAGGATAAAGTGACATTGTCAGATATCTGACATTGAATCAGAAGTGGGGGAATAATGAATGTAGCTACACTAACACTTATAAAAATGAGCTGTGCTGCAGGCAGACCTGACAAAGCAGAGGTATACACTTAGCAAACATCCAGACACAGCTCCTGACAATCTGAGACAGTCAACAGGCTGCACACACCTCAGGACGATCCAAACACATTTGTGTTTTCTCTCTTGAAGTATCTTTGACTTAAATGACCACAAGGCAGCAATTCAGTTATTTCAGCCACGATAAACACTTCTCGTTTCCCTCATTTTTTGCAGATGAGGCGGCTGAATATTTATGTGTTGAGTACTCAGATTTATTTGAATTACTCGCATGACTAACACAGATAAAAACAAGTAATCCCACAAGTAAAATTGCTTCACATTTGGCCTGAAAACGACATAAAACAGTGCATTTGTGGCAGGAAATGAATTCCTGCAATGGCTGTGACCGCACACAGCAGCAACATTGTAAGGAAAACATACTGCTGGAAAATGCAAAGAGACAAAGAGACACTGACAGAGGACGACAGGTGGACATTAAAAACCCAGAAAAAGGCAAATGTTCAGAGCGGCTGCCAAGGACAGAGGGAAGGTGAACTGAATAAATAAATGGAGGAGGGAAAAAGGTCCTGGAGACAAAAGGCGTTCATGGGCAGTGAACAATGGGAAGCAGTAAAATAGAGAAGTGAGTGTATGTGAAAGCAGTGAATTGAGAAAGGGAATCAGTGACAGGTCACATGGGAGCAGAACGAGATATGTGCAGCATGTCAATACAAACGCTAAGTCACTCAAGGGCTTCCATCCAGCTGAGATCTCTCTGAGGCCGGGGGCTTCACAGGCCGGCATTCATTACAGAAATACTGGGGGGG
>CAAKHB010007180.1:48217-60488 GCA_901007665.1 Aeoliscus strigatus | reverse complement strand
TATTTTCATCAACCTGTATCATCAAACACATTTACCCTGCAACTCACTCCTCACATTGTCCATTTATTTTCTCATTTCAATCATGTGCACATGCACACGCGGATACACATACACACACACACACACACCACCACCACCACTTCACTTTCCCTCTCTTGTTTCCCACAGCAGAGAAAATCATTGTTTGTCCATCTCCCCCAGCAGGAAGAGCCGCGCAGCATCAATAATTGTTTGCTGCCTCCGTCCCCTCAGGGGTTAGTGGGAACGCTGGGTACTTATGAGGATGTAATCTCCCACCTACCTGGAATGCACTCACGTGTCTTCTCCCATCCCCATGACCGGGTGACCCAGAGGGGGTGGTTAGAAGTACAGTTGTGAGCCCGTCACATGGCAGTTGAGTAACAGTCACAGACAGGAAGGAAAGACGGATTGGAATCAGGCGAGGTGGGGGAGCAGAGGGAGGAATGGAAGCCCCCGCTTGATGACTGCAGCTTTGTGACCATTTTTTTTAGAAGCAGAAAGTAAATATTTCCCATCATGAATCTTGAAATTCACCCTGATTTAACATGTGTTTGACTATTGTACCTTACATGTTCATTGATAATTTTAGAATTCTAAGCTTGTTGAATTGTGAAAAATACAACATTAAGATGAAATACTCCTGTTTTAGTACTAAAATAAGGCTGCAATCATTCATTTTATCTTTAGGGAGTAGATCTACATTTCTGCCATTATGTTGCTGTTGTTTTTATGTTACTGGCAGGCAATGAAACAGTAGATATGATATATTTGGGGTTTTCATGTGACCACGAGAGGAACCAAGGAAAGGGGATGAAAGGATACATCCGTACTCCTCCTGATCTGGAGCCGATGGCCAGTATCTTCTGCACGGGGTCAAAGGCCAAAGCAGTGGGCTGGTATGGAAAACCATGACGCACCGTCTGCAACACAAACCAATGGTTTTACTGAGTAAGACAAAACAAAACACCGTCAGAATAGAATCACAGCTTCAGCTCCCCAGATTCAAAAACAAAAATTGCACCACTCCTACATCTGGCAAAAAATACACCTGGTATGACAACAACATTTTGACATGTCAAAGTGATGATACCTCAAACCATTTGGATAAAACATGTTGCCATTCCCTCCTATATATTTTCTATAGCGAGCGACATTTCTTTTTCTTTCGGTCCCAGTGACCTTGAACAACTAAACCACTCCGGCATCCGCTCACATTTACTGATGGACAAGTGTAACAGACTAAACACACAGAAGTCAGCCTATGATTTTAGAATGTTTTATTATAAAATAGAGGAATAAACATTTATGACATACTTGAAGAAAAAACTATGAAGGAAAATATACTTTAAAAAAAAAGAGCGAAAAAAGAGAATGAGCTTATGATAAAACTGTTGATTTAGGCTGACCCATGTTTTTACGTCCATTATAACTCTGGTACGACAATAGAAAAATAAGTGAGTGTATGTAGATTTTGCTGTAATCACGCATTCCCGTGACATTTGCACAATATTCTAACATTCATGAATACGGAACACATTAAAAAGATGCTGCAGAATTTTGATGAGCTGAACGCTGATTGAAATTCAAATAGCAAGAGACCTTGACAGGGTCGGCGTCCTTCCACGATAAAAACGAGGAGAAATTAATGCGCAAAAAGAAGAAGAAGAAAAAAAGAGCCTCTTTTGAAGTTGCACATGGATTGAAGTCAACATTCATATGCCAAGGTCTGACGAGGCAAAAACACCACACACACGCACACACAGAGCAGCAGTCTGACGTTAGACCTGTTCGAGTTCCAAGTTGTGCTTCACATCCTGTAATCTGCTGTGGTGGGTTCAGGGGAAGATGGGGGCGTTGGTGAGAGTTTACAGATGTTAACATCCCCATTGTTGAATACATTGGATGTGGTCCGACCCTGTTTCTCTTTTACCGACAACACCGTACTTTCATTTTCAATGCGCAGACAGGATTTGGAAAGATTCAGACATGAGATTGATCGATCAAGTCATGCCAATCAATACGCTGATGAAAAAACTGTCCATAGACAGGCAGGTTTCTGAAACGGTTGACATATTTTCAATAATCCCTGTAGATTATTGAGGGAATCTCTGGTGCTGTGCTGCAACAATCGAGTCACATAAGGTTCCCTGTTTGTCTGTTTGTGTGTGTGTGTGTGTGTGTGTGTGTGTGTGTGTGTGTGTGTGCACAGCAGACGTTTTCTATCAGCGTAATCTGATCAGGTGAATAAATGCTAACAGCCAGCGTCTTTCACTTGTAGATGTTTTCCTGCCTGAAGCACTTTGTCATCACTTTCTTTTGCTGATCCTTTGTGAATGACACATAATAATGAACTTTACAATGTTTTGACCCTGTGCTCTGTGTGCTTCACCACTGCAATGGATGAGAAAAATATAAAACGAACCCAAAGAAATCAGCTGATTCTGTAACAAAAAGGTGAAGAAGTTTGTCTGTTACTGTTAATGACACACGACACACTTGCACATATGAGGGGGTCATTGTATATGTTGTATGTTGTTCATCATGTGTCTCAATTCACTTAAAAAAGCTAAGTTATGCACACACACACACACACACACACACACACACACACACACACACACACACACACACACACACACACACAAACACACACAAGCCATGAAGCAGATGAGAAATATATTTAATCATACATACTGTACGGCCAAAGCTATAAGTATATACAAGCAGTTTTTCTCACTCGTTGTCTTGGTGCTACATTCACTCAGCAACATTTAAAAGAATAGTTTGATGAGGTTTTCAGACTGAGGGGTACCGGTAGCTTCCTGTCTACAGTCCATAACTGAATGTAGGAAAATGAACACAATCATCAGTAAGTGCAAAAAACCCCACCTGTGTTACGGCTGCCAGATGCCGCATTACATCACCCCCCACCCCACCCAACACACACACACACCATCTCACGCCACCACACCATTCTCTCTCCTCACACCATTCAGCTGCAGTGGCGGTCTAGACCCCTGGATCTATAAATAGCCAGCAGCACCCATGTCTGCGGCTGACAGCAAATTGCACATTGGGCAACTACACCTTCAAGCATTGAAACAACATAGAATGATCTCATGTTTGGAAACAAAAGTCATATTTCATTTGACTCTGCAATGCAGAAAATGTTCAACACTACACAACAAAAACAAAAAGAAAAAAAGATGTTTTGTTTTTCCATCATTTGTGTGCTGGTTAGAGAAGAGGAAACCATATTTAAGCAGCAGAGGTTCCTAATCAGAGGCACCATTATTGATCGGACATCGTGTCCAGAAATTCAGAATTAAAAAATACTCTGGGGAACGAACCACAAAGGCATAAACACATGCAGGTCCGTTTTAGACTGATTTCCTCCTCCAATAACCACAACAGACAGTACACTCCTCTCCATCCTGCTAGACGATATGTACATTCATCAATACTGAAGTGAAAAGTTCTTATCTGCCAGAAAAAAACTATTAAACACCAAATCAAGAAAAGCTTTTTGTCCCTAAAAGGAACAACGAGCTCAGTGTGTCGTATCTTAAACAACAACATTAGAACCTAGAAACTGACAGAAACAGTTTTGTGTAGAATGAGCTTGTTTTTGTGACCAGTGTACAATACCTGCTGCTATCATTAGGTGTGTCAGCAACTGGGTTGATGCGAGCTGTCAGATCACACGTACCACCTCTACTTCAAAATACGATGAGGAGGGATTCATTTTTGATCCTCCCTTCAATGTGATGCAAATGGAAACATGACTTGAACGGAAACTGATTTGTTGTATTTGAATGAAGTACGCGGTGGATTGAATGATTTAAATTCAACAATATCCTTGAGGGAGTAAGGAATGAAAGGTAGAGGAGGCAAAGCTGAAAGCAAAGAGCCGGACAACTTAGATATTTATAGTGACAGGACGTTTGTGGACCACCGGTGAAAACAGAACAAGACGTACACACAGAGCAGCAGTAGCATAAGACGTAAGTAATTTGGACAATGCACCTGGCTGCTAGAATACATTTATACTGGCTGTATCTGTTCATTGATGAATGCATAGGAACAGATCGGGATGAACAATGATCTACTGGGAGGGTGAAAAAGAGACAGGAAAAAAAACTGCAAACAGAAACAATGAAGAGTTGCATACACGAAAATTAAGAAAAATAAATCATGAACACAACAATAAATGCTGCATATATTTTCTGATATAACTGATATTTGTCTAAATGTTTATCGAGCTTGTTCTTGTAATTTGAATTGGTACACAAGTGTTTCATTTCGACTAACGTCAGGATGAGCAGTATTGTGCAGGAAAAAAAATAATCCCCATTACAGTCATCCAATAACACGTAGCAAATCAGAGCAGCCTTCAAGCAACGGCGTTTGTGCTGGAAAATTCCTTTGATCAGCAGAAACTCAAAATAAAACGAAGCTTGTGTAGGAGAGAAGAGATCAGGGGTTTGTGAGAAGAGAGTTTGAAATCACAGCGGTTACACAACAAAACACAATCCACGATCTGTGTCCTGAGCAACGTCTTATGTAGTGCAATGAAGTTATATGGTTATATGGTACGGAAGATATATGGTTCCATGCAGTTCACACAGCACATATTCAAATCTATCTAAATCATCAAATCAAATGATTTGAAGATCCTGGCTGACACATCCTGACTAACATGACTGTAAACATTGACTGTTTCAGCCAGAAAAAAATCATGAGACGTCACTGACATGAGACGCTAGCAGCTCGCTGTTACAAACTGCCGCAAAGTCTGTTGACTGTGATGTTTTCTGGACTCATCCATGCCAATCTACCTCAGAAGGAATTTTTCTGTGTAATGTAATGGATGCAGCATTCGTGTGTTATTAGTGTGGTTTGAAAAGCCGCTGCTTCTCACACAGATGCCAAAGGCTGAAGAAGTGAAGAAAGTGTTGCTCTTTGACAAGCAGGAAACATTGTTAATTGGAATGGATGGATGAGAGAAGCTTCCTTTATATACTGAAAACTGAGAGAAAAACAGATCTTAACTCCACTGATGAGCAAAGTGTTTACGGTAGGCACCTCTTCGGGATCCAACATGTGCGTCTGCTGCATACTGCACATTAACCATAAATATCATTCCAGTCACAGGAGACTGAAGCCTAATGATGCACCTGCTTCACGCAGACAGTCGTGCTCTTTCCGACCCAAACTGACTCGCGCAGAAGGGGTCGTTTGAGGACATCTATCCTGTCCTCTTTCATACCTGGACAGTCTCAGACCAAAAGAGCTGCAGGCTAATTTTAGCGTGCCATTTTTCACTAGGTTCTGTGCAGGCTGCAGGCGGACCGATGTTGATATTACAAACCATCCCCGGTGTGGTGAATGAGGTGATTCGAGGTTTAAAGGGGTCATTCTTTATCACACTTAAAGCCAAAGGATGAAGGGAAGTCCATTCATCACCGAGGCTGAGCCTGCTCGAAACAGCAGTACCTTCATGAGCTTTGCTGCATGACATGCACCTCTCTCTCTCACACACACAAACAAACAGAAACACAAGGAATTGGGGGGTGAGAGGGCAGCGTCAGACCCCAGACGTATGACAAACAAATGAATGAACATGGATAAGCTTCTCTCCCTGCTGACTGTTGAAGGCTCATTTGTATGGAAGCAGTATTGTATGGTGCAGACGCACCGCTCAACCCAGTCGCCCTCACAAAGAACGTTTCTGGAAAGGATTCTTTGGTCAAATCCAGACTGACCCAGGAAACTACACTTCTGTTAGCTTAGCTTTACCTTCAGCTGTAAACAATGGCACACATGAGATGAGCCATTGAAAACAAATACATATCTTATCTCAAATGGAATAACAATCAGTGACATACATATTCTAATCTTTAATCTTAGGCCAATGTATCCCCCTATATGCATTGATTTAAGTAAAACGTTTCTTTAAAACGTAACAGAATACACACCTTACCACAACCAACAATGTCAAGTCAGAAACATATTGTACATATCTGTCGTTTGTAGAAATGTTTCATTCTCGCTACTGGGTGGCACAGTGTGTGACCAGAGGGAGAAATCTATTCATACAATTATGCACAGAAACACTGGGGCACATAAAAATATGGCACATCGCAGTTGCTGTTTATCATTGGGAAAATCATCCTTAGGGCCTACTGTGTCAACTGTGATAAATGTTAAAAGTATGTTTCTTCATCTTCAAGCATCGGTTCAGCATCGGTTCAACAGTCATATCAACATCATTTCAATGATTTGAGATCTTCACTGTTTGCTGGGCCTAATTTGTTGTCATTGCGGGCTGCAGCTCCAACTCGCTGTCCTGTGGTCAGAAAACCAGCCATGTGTTTGTGATTTAACCTTTTAACCGCTGCAACAGGCATGTCAGAGAATTAGCCATGGCACTGCATCGTGCCTGAGGCCAGAGGAGAGAAAAAGCGGGCGTAGACGAACTAGTCATGTGTTGAACCACAGAACGGCAGAAACCCACAATCCTTTATACAAAATATGTTGCTTTTCAATTCTTTGAATTTTAGCTTTTAAATAAGATAAATCTATATTTAATAGCTTTTCCCTAATACTACGTGTACTATTTCTATTATTTCTATTATTACTATTACGTCTACTATTACTATTTTTTCTCTACTCTTTTTTACTTCCTTGTTTTTATTCCTTCACTTTTTTCATCCTCCCTTCATTTCCTGGCACTAGCGTTTTTCCTGTACCACTTTACTTTGAACAACTTTCTTGTTTTTATTCGCATTGTTTGCATTCTCCGTCTCTGTCTGTGTCTTGTGGTCTTTGCTTTATCATGTTGCTTTTTAATGTAACATTTGTGCTCTGTCAATATTATTATTATACTGCCATAGCTTCCAGTATCTTCACTCTAAAACCATGGAAACGAGATAACGACAGTAAAAGCAAACAAAAAAGGGATGGTGGATGGAGGCTGATTGTCACCAAGATCGATTTGTCTTTGTGTCATCTGTGGTTACAATTTCATTAGCGAAATGCAGCTCAAAAACCCTGTCTGTCATAAATACAACTAACTTAAAGCAACTCTATGGTCAGAATGTTTCCCGCATCGCAGCAAAAGAGAAATGGCTACAATGGTTGATCAAGCAAAACAAAAGACTCGACACTGAGGTGGAACGAGAGGCTGTTTAAAAAACACTCAATCAATTGGATTCACACAGCATGAGATGAGGCCAGTGGCTGTTGGTATATGGACCAACATGCACGAAACACACAGAGGCGAGAGGTCACTCTGCAAACATACCAATGGTAATGTGCAAAATGATTTCTGTCTGCCATTCACTCGTTCATACTGCTGTTTCAACAACATGTCGGAATCATCTTGTCACGTCTCAACGCTGCTGCTTCTACATTTGCTTCTGTGAATTATTGTTTCTGCTATGCAATGCACTATTGTGTATAAATATGAAAGGATGACTTGCACCTCAGCTGACAGCAGTGGTAGCAACAACATAACAAGATCTGTAGCGAATCACCGGGAGATTAAAAAAAAGAACGAAACAGAGGAAGCAGACAAAGGTATTTTTAGCAGAGAACAGAGGAACCATATGGGCTGCAAATTGGGTTCCTCACCCTCCTGGCAAACAATATCAACACTGGTAAGCAAGGTATTTGTACGCACATGTTCTGTGGTCATGCATTTTGTTGTGCGGATTGGATTCATATGTAAAAGTACACTGTGGAGACATGATGCACCACTGGGGGCGGCAAAAAGACAATCCTCTTAAACTGACAATGCAATATATCTGTATTAAAGCAGCTTGTGTAAGCTGGGTGGTGGGAAACACACAACAATTATACATTTTTTCTTGAAAAATTGTCGGAGCAATCATCCCTTTCCAGACAGTCGCTTGAAACATACTATTGGACTGTATTTCGTTATATTTGTTGTACATCTCAGCCACAGGGGTTTGCTCCTCTCATTGTTGATAAAGTGATAGCGTCTCTGCAATGCCCCTTTCAGCGGATGTCAGTGACCCTATTTGTGTGAACCCAGACTTTGCAATGATTGGTTTCTGCATGGTCTCTGACCATGTTTCAAATGAACCCCGAGCCCAGTGCATGTCAGTCTAACACCTTCACCACATGACCAAAAAGGAATAGCATCAGCCTTGTTCCATTTCCAGCCCAGTCTGGTGCCAACTGCAGCTCCTCTGTTGCTGCTAATTCCTGTTGCTTTCTCATTTCAGATTGCTGCACATCTTTCCCCTCTCACTGCTCCTTCACTTTCTCCTTTTCCTAGCAACCGACTATTTATTTGATCCTTCAGTGAAGACTCTGACAGGCAGCCGACACACAGTAACAAGAGAGTTGCTGGAAGTCGACTCACTGAGTCATCAAGCTCTTGCGGAGTTGCTGCTGAGCAAGTGAGGTGATGTCATCTTTTAGAAACACACGACCGCATCGAGCTGTAAGAAGAAAACTCCCTTCCAGTCAGGAAATTCATGCCATATATTTAACTCTTGCCTCAGTACAGTATTGACACATTCCCTTCTATATTACAAGCAAACAATGTAATAATGATTCTTTGATTCTACGATTGATTTAAGCATGAACGCAGCAACTGACACAGAGAGGCAAATATGGGAATAAACAACAAAACATTGGTTAAGATTCATTCAGAGGAAAACTGAGAAGAATCAATGTTAGAATCAATATATTTCATATGGAAAGTGCTGACGTGTGTGTGTGTGTGTGTGTGTGTGTGTGTGTGTGTGTGTTGAATAATTTACCATTTGTGTCAGTAAAGATGTATTTTTTTCCATTTGGTGGACTAGTTTGGGTATGACAGGGTCAAGCGTGTTTGAGATGTGACCTGAAAATAACCTGGGTAACTTCAATAATTCACATAGGCCATTTAGGACAAACTTAAAAGCTTTGGTGAATGTGCACTAAGTGCAGATGCTGACAATTAAGTCAATGTTTTCAGCATTCAGGTCATTTTAAAAAAAATAGTATTTGCAATCTTTTCTGGCAATAAATTAAATTCCCAGAGAAAATCACACCACATGGAAATAAAGAAGTGCATGTCAAAACCACTGCTGTCAGTATTATGTTTGACAATGTTTAGATTTTTTGTTTTGGGCTGACTAAAAGTGTTAAACTTCAATTCAAAAATTCTTATTCGGAATTTCCACCATTTGTTCATGTTTCCACACACACAAAAAGTGGATATTAGCACACAAGAACCTTGAATATCCACAGAAAATCTGCACTGAATTATCATTTTGGACATTTTTGTTATTGTTCAATAGTAATGGAATTAACCATGTGACATAAATTCTGTGAGGCAAGATACACGCAGAAGAACAAAAGAAAAAAACAAAAAAACATAGTGAATACAATGGGATTGACCATCAGAAGAGTTTAAACTTAATCTGGATTTGGGATGTTGCGATTATCTTATTTATTTATCTTATTTACTACCTACATGTCGTCTAATAAACGAGAGAACCACTTCAGCACATAAGGCAGCAAAGGGACGCATACGGGACCATTTCGTCTACACGACAACCGACCCACATGTTGTGATGACCAACGGACTTCCCATCTGCAAACTTACTTGCTGTTAGTTCACAGTCACACACACTTTGTCCAGGGAGAAGGGGCAGGGACAGCGGTGAAGGTGGGGGTCGAAGCCAGAGGAGGAGAAGGGAGGGGGGCTGAACTGCAGTGTTTTCTTGCCCTCTCATTCACATGCACAATGAGTCATTTATTTTATTATTATTTTGTTCAGTGTTTGCTAAACCTGAGGAATGTTTGACAATAAAATAGGAAATTTAAAAAAAAATCTTGAATTTCTCCATGTTTCCCTCCATATTATAAATAATTGTCACAATCATGATTATTTCCCTGACAATTATCACACCTGGAAAATCTATAATCATGGCATCCTTGATCTGGACTGACAAGGGCCAGCAATGCCCTGGCAAAAGGGATTGAAGATGGGATGAAGACGGCGCGGAAGTCATTCAACCCCAGTGGTCCCTTGTTTGAGCAGGAGGAGAAGGAGGGGGAGAGCACAGGAGGAGAACACGCTTTACCACTAGTGGACGCCAGAGCATGTTTTGTGGCATTTCATGTGTCCCCTGTACGGGGGAATTGGTTGTGTGTGCCCATCCTGCACAACATAGCACATGTGACTTCAGATAGTACACTGGAAAAACAGTTCTGGCTGATCCCAGCACGAAAAGCGCATTGGAATGATCCAGATGCAAGAAAACGCAAAGTTCCAGTGAGTTTTGCCATAAAAGCCACGGCATGACTCCTCCTTGTGACTAGCCCCAAATCGTTCCTCAGTTCATCCAGAAGCTTCAACACTGCACTGCTGCCTAGGCCAGAGGTCTGAATTTCATTTTCCATCTTCCGTCATTCCACAAATGTTGACACGAGCAGAAAAGATTCATTCTCTGCAATGTCGTTGGTTGTGCCTATGTCTCCTCCATGCCACAAGAACCACGGCCAAGCTTGTGCAAAGCTGTGCTAGTTAATACGTGCCTTTCAAACACGTGCCTTTCAAACATAAAGACTCGAAATTAGCCAACGCAATCACTTACAGGTTTGGTAAATCATGTTGCGTGCGCTAAATAAATCCTCCCAATATTTTGTGCAGTCTGGCAAAAATGCCCATATTGCATATTCATTAAGCAAAACGGGCTAAATGGATTGGGTGTTGGGTGCTATTTTGTCTTTCTGAGAGATGCACTTCTCGTTGTGCTCGTTAAGTAGATCAGCTTCAACACTAATGTGTGTGTGCAATCTAGTTTGCACACATTTTTACATACACAAAACCTTTAATGAATCGCACAGACCACAACCTTCTATCAACTGAAACGATCACATGTCTAAATGACCACATTAGTGAAATGCCAGTATACTCTTTGTTTCAGAATGTTAATGGTCTAATTAGGAGAAACTAATGAATGATTGTTAACAACTTTTTTTAACCAACAACCAATCTGAGTCTTTGCTATATCAGTAAATATATAATATGGTATGGAAATGGATCTTTTCACGAATGTAAACACTTCTTCTTGGCACATTTTAAACCAATCATGCAGGTTTTATGAAAATTGTGTGGATAGATTTCATGTCTGCAAACACATAACACCTCCTTGGCCGAGGTAACAAGCCCAGTATTAGTCACTGGTACACGTACAAAAATATGACGGAATGAGTCTTTGATCATCAACCGAATTTATAAAACCAGGTGAAATGTGATCAAAATGTTTTCAATGCAACATGAACTATGAGCACATAGATTTTGATCCAAACAGAACGACGTACAGCATCTTCCCACACGGTACAGTGAGGACAGAAGTCATGACTAATTTGGAGCCAGGACGCCAAACAAACCCTCCCACATACTCTGCACCAGCACACACATTTATATCACCATTACAAAGTAAAATTCATTGAACTGGGGGCAGCGAATGTTAAGATAACTACAAGGCAACATTCCTCAACTTTGTTTTCATTTTTTATTCATGCAACACCATTGACATTAAGATATGTCCCACTCAACCTGCAGGGGAACAAACAACTCCTGCTTGTAGGTCGTTTTCATATTTTGTCGACCAGCAAATTGGTGAAAAGGTCACTGAAGCTTTTTTTCTTCAGGAGATTCAGGTCTGTGTGTGTGTGCATCTGGCCCCCTGGTCGGCATGAAATAAGAATCCTTTTTGGATGTGAATATGAATGTGTGTGTGTGTGCCACAGAAGGTCCAGGATCAAGGTCCAGATCTAAGCAGAGGATGACAGAGGACAATGTCTGATAATATTAATGATGAGTCACAGATAAAACCTCTCCATCTCCCTTGAACTCTGAACAAGAAGAATGATGGACGGAAATGACTGTTGCCTCCCTCTCTCGCCCCGGCTCACCAACACAGACATCACACATCCGTTTGCACACACACACACAGACACACACACACACACACACAGACACACCAACACACTGAGGATAGTGGTTCGAGGGCGGGACAGAGAGGACCTTCATTCATTTATGTATTTATTTTACAATAAGAACTGTACATTACAGCTTCCTGCACTGGGACCAGCTCTATTCCAGCACCTTCTCCTCCCCACCTGCCTGAATGGCTGCTTGTCGCCAGTGCTCTGCAGCATCCTTTTCAGCTTGTGAATCAACCTCCCCAACCCCACCACCCCCTCCTCCTCCTCCTCC
>CAAKHB010007180.1:37296-48197 GCA_901007665.1 Aeoliscus strigatus | reverse complement strand
TCCTCCTCCTCCTCTTACCAGTTCCTCCATAGAAATAAAAACGACAAAAACTCCCATCCTCCACCAGTGTCACTTAGTAATAAAGCTCCAGCAAACAACCCAGTTTCTCAGGAGGTTCTTAATGTTTTATTCACAGTTCACATCCAAATATTCACCCTTTCCTTTCAGGGTGGGGAGGGAGAGGCTGCAGCCAGCAGCTCCGAAATGCATCAGAAGAGGCATTTTGCTATAAATAATAACCCCCACCATACACACACACACACACACACACACATATATACATACACAGGAGCATCACCTCCCATAAAAAAAGCCTCCTCCATAGTCCCCAGTGAAAAGCACATCAGCTGAGGACAGGACTGCAGGCTCCCTGTCTGTGCACTTTACATGCAAGAAGGTGGTGGGGGTGGTGGTGGGGGGGTAGGGTGTGGGGGGGTCAGTTATGTCATCGCCTCAACACCATTTGTGCATGATGCAACCGGGAGGCTGTTATTCACTGACTTCCGTTCGGGGGTGTCACATGTGTACAGGCTGCATGCTGATGACAGGACGCACACACACCACCGGTGGGATCTGGACCCAACATACAGTCACGCACGTGCACACCAAACGTTCATTCACGCACACATGCACGAGGGTGCACACACACATCGTCTGCACGTACACACGAATACACACGCGCACAGATGCAAATGCACACACCATACAGTCACCATGCATACGCATAGAGGCACTCACACGCACACACACACGCAGAGAAGAAGCTGCTACGTGAACAATGGGGGTGCCCAACGGAAGATTGGTGTTCATTCAGGACATTTAAACGCGGCTGCACGGCTACACAGGAAGAACCAGAACCAGAACCAGAACCAGAACCAGAACCAGAGGCTTTTAGCTGCGAAGGCGCCGAACTTTCACCAAGCCACGCGCGCAGCATTCGAACTCTCTCCAGCTAAATAAGACGAATGTTTATGGGCACAAACAGAATCCCAGGTGTCAGTCTGGACCTGGGATGTCCGACCCACCTTACACAGCTGAAAGTTTTCCGACACCAACGTCTCCTGGACGTCGATCTCTTTGGGAGTTGGCACCGCGGTGGGAGTCGAGGCTGCGCTGCCACAAGACGGGGACCCGATGGTCCCCCCGGGGGAGGAGGTGGTCAGCCCGTCCAGCACCTTCCGAAACTTCTTCATGTTTCTGTGTGTGTGTGTGTGTGTGTGTGTGTTTTCAAAACGGGAGAGCTTTAATCTTCCCGGATGATGCAGGGTCCCAGCAGGAAGCAGCCAGCAGGGAGGGGGGAAATTACTCGAAAGGAAAGAAAGAAATCAAGGTGTGTTTCTGTATCAGCAGAAGCTCGTGAAAACACAACTCTTCCTGTGTGAGGTGTTGTTCAGAAAGTCAAAGCTGCTCCTCATCCTGCTCCCAGCTGCTGTCGACACACACATACACACACACACACAACAAAGCGAATGGTGTGATCTGGGGATCTCTGCTCTTCTATCTCACACCAGAGCTTCGAGCTTCATCTTCCTCCTGCATCCTAAAGTGACACCCACTCCAGGGCTCCGAGCAGAACCCCCGCAGCGCAACATCGCCCGGGGACCAGTCAGTGATTTGATGGAAGGATCTTCAGCCCTTCCAGCAGGTCAGTTGTCCTCCTCCTCCTCCACCACCACCCCTCCTCCAAAAAACACTTGCTCTCACGACGCCGGGGAGCGGACGAGGAGGACTCAGGCTGCAGTCCACAGATCCTCCAGGTAACTGGCTCATGGAGGAGAAGACGGGCGGAGAACAGATGTGCGGCTGCGGCCCAGATGTGTTCCTGCAGCTCAGACACAGGAACTGTTCGCGGTGCTGAAACACCACTGAGAGGACCCGCCCCCCTCTCTCTCGCTACATCACTCTCTCTTTCCCCCTCTCGTTCTTTCTCTCCCCCTCCCCTCCTCTCTCTCTCTCTCTCCGCCCTCCCTCATCAAGGATTGCGTGTGATGAGCAATAAAGGAACAGTTCACCGTTTGCATCTTTCCACACATGCATCAAACAAACCATCCTGTGAGTGGAGAAAGAAAAAATTCCACCTTGCATTGGATTTTATTCCCACCAGTGCTGTGTCTGGGATTTTTTTTAAGTGGCTGCTAAGTCTCCATTTGAAAAGATGGGAAAAATATGCAGGCAGAGGGAAAATCTGAACTATTCCCTTAAAATATGATGCATGTCCTGCACTGTGGTGTTTCTGGCCTCTTTTCGCTGGGTTTTAATATTTCATTGAGACCTGACAAAGCATTGCCTGGTCAGGCAAAGTGGATTTCACACAGCTATTAACCCCCCAACACACACACACACACACACACACAAATCTGGAAGAGCCTGGGTCTTATCAAGGTCTATTCTATGACATCAACTGAAAACCATCTTCAAATTATCCCCCCTAGCATACAGAGGGCTGTGTGTCGTAAAACAGATTGACAAACACAGAGTATTGTTCAGTCTGGTGTGTCATTGTGTGTTTCAACCTTAAGCTTTCCTGTGTGTCATGTCGATGTCACTTTTATCCTTGATAAATAAGAATTTATAAGAATACAAAGAGTAGTAATGAGAAAGAAGCAACCGTCTTCACAGTTGATGGGTGGGATTCATTCTGGATTGTTGTCATGGGTGGAATAGACCTGGGCGCTGTGTAGAACAATTCAAATAACAAAAAAAAAATGATGATGTTGATGATGATGATGATGATGACAAAGACAATGATGACAAAAGAGGCTGAATGCATCCTGGTCACACTGGTTTAAAACCATTTTTACATTTTTAATGCTGCGTTTAAAACTAATGCAAGTGCTTTTACCACTATGACTTGGTGTTTGGAAGCAAACATTACTACCAAACCCTTGACTGCTTCTATTTGATGTTTTTCCCCTTGTCATTTCAAGAAATTATTATTTATGACCCATATTTATCAATCATGTAATCAGAACAAAAATCATTCATTTTAAACTGCAAAATTAATGAAGTTGAAAAACAAACAAACAAATGTGTAAGTATCCCTGAACACATAAAAAATATTGAGTAGTTGCAGCCAGTGACTGCATTACCATATTTCCTATATTAAATAAATACATAAAATCCAATGGTATAACTTAATTGCACAAATTTAATTTGAGGAGGGATAAAAAACGTGTTTCTAAAATGAAAAATCTCATAATTATCAATCTGAATGTTCAGGACCAGTGACATTGCATAAGCACTTACATCACCAGCCTCTGCCTCCTGGCAATGCTTGATGTTATCGAGTCCGAGAGTGGCACACGTGTCCCGTCTGTCCTACTCGCCAATCTGAGATGGGACGATAAAAGGACAACATGTTGTGGTTTGTGCTCTCTCGAGCGCTGCCAACGCCGCACGCGCCGCGGTGTACCGGCTTCTTGGCTCAAGTGACAAGTTTCTGGTTTCCCACTGTAAACCTTGTGATATCACCAAATAAAAGTGTCTATGTCTTCAAGTGGTACAAGTTTTACAGTTAGTTGCCATATAAGTTTCTATTTGTACAGGAAACAACACAAATAATATGTTTGTTGGGTGGTAGGTTGGTTATACTCTACAATTGCAACTGCAACTTTCAAGTTACATGCAAATGATGACAAACAACCATTTATTGACCACAAATTGATTATTTACATTCCCAAAAATCAGTAAACTGTTGACCAAACAGACTGCAACAGCAGAAACATCAACACCACAAGCATCATTATTTCTGACAGTAGACACGTTGTATTCTCTGGTACATGTTGTTTATTATAATTATATATGTGAACAAGCAGGGATGGAAGGAAAGAGAAACTGTCTTTTTCATGTTTTGTGGTAGGTGATTCTACGAGGTGGAGTTAGTGCTCATGTGTTTGTGTCTGTATACGGAAAGAGACAAAAAGTGAGTCTGATGTCAACACACACACACACACACACACACAATCATCAAATAACACTGGATATTCACAGTGATTTTTGTATTAATCATTTAACTGACCATCATACGCCTTGACAAAGTGCTGACCTGACACTGATTCTTTCATCAAGAACAGAGAATAAGACCATCAGGATAATCAGCAGCCTCACTAGCAAGACTGAACACTGACTCTGACCTGTTGATACAGAAAAATAAAGGATCAGTGAGTCCCAATATCATATCTGTCTTGAGAACAGTAAATCAGATTGAAACATCCACCAGTAAACAGTTACTGATGACATCATGACAGCTGATGAGCAAATGTTCGCCCCAAAGCGAAGCTATGTTTAGTCATAGCATCACAGAGTGACAGTCTTTTTTTATTTATCAAATCCACTTTAATCTCATTTAGTTTGCAAAGCATCAACCATCTCTGGCAGGTGGGTTCACAGAACGAATGCTGTAAAAGTGAACAGCTTGTTATTTCATATGAATAAAACATTATTCACTCACGATAATTTTGGTTGAAAGTTCATTCCTGCAGCAAAAGACCATTGATCAGTTTGGGAGTGATGGCAGCTTCCAGCTCTGCCTTTTCAATTTTTGATGGTGGGCAGGGCTGACCTTTGGTTTACGTTTGGATCACAGAGTGATCCTTTAAATGATTCATGTCCTGACCTGTTTGCAGCATTTTAATGTTTCTGATGGCTCAAATTCTGATTTCCACATATGATTCATAGATAAATGAACAAAGCAGTGAAACAGTGTGACGTTAAGAGCGGAAAATGTAGCACCACCAATCTTGTTGTGAAACACACCCTGTGTATTTTCTTTAATAGAAACAAACTTAATAATAATGATGTGATGCATAATCACACCATCCATGACATTTTCCACCCCCTCAAAAGGGGCTGATTAACACTGACTCAGACCACCCACGGACCTTTGACTCATATGATACCTGATCTGATAAGTGCACTGCAGAGAGAGAGAGAGAAGAAAAAGAAGAAAAAGAAGAAGATATTGCAATCAATTTCCAATTAAGAAGTCAATGCTGTCCCACAGACCACTGGTAATTGAGTGAAGGTGGGGGCTGTTCCTTCAGGGATGACTCATTTCCATATCAATGAGCTGGCGACGGCACGCCTGATCTTTTGGATTCATTACCTGACCAAAGCACAAAAATAAGAACCGGTCACTCTCCATTTTTAAAGCAACATTGCTCTTTGTTTCTTCATTTTTTTTTAATTTCAAAGCAGATAAACCCTTGTGGGCTGCAGATGGCGTCTATGAAGAGACAAATGCAGAGCAGTTACTCAGCTTCCTTCCATCCCCCCCAAGTTCTCAAAATACCTTCTGCGGATTCTATAGGAGCCTTGATGATTAGACATTTGACATTTCCCTGCACAAACACATGCTGGTTCTGTCCGTCTGGTTTTCTTATTGTGCATTACTCTAGTTTTATATGTTTGTTTTATTTTGCAATGTTTTGGAGGGAATGTTTCTTCTCAGTGCGTGACTTCCACCGACTTTTACTTGGTGGCATGGAAACAAGATCCTCTGTTGGAGTGTTGGTATGATGAGTAGGTGACGTCAACACTACCGGCTCATGGGATTTTTCCCAAAGGGCCTGAAGGTGCAGTAACTGGAGGTGTGAAGCATGGCAACACACAAAGAAAATTAATTAGAATAAATAGTAAATTAATCGAAGGTTCACCAACAGAATAACAGAATACAGAATCTACAATTTCGACACTTCAATCACCCACTATTTGTCGACCTCTAAAATAAATAAATTATAATAAAATAAATCTATTCTAACCATTATATTTATCTATTTATAATTTTTCATGAAATGATAAAATTTTAAATTATATATATTACATTCTTTCACAGTTCAAGAACTGAAGAATTATTAGTCTTTTATTTATTTTATTTTATTTTTTTTTTTCAATTTTCATTTTGTCTGTCTGTTTGTTCAGTTAATTCTCAGAGGAATGCAGCTGGACACACATTCACCATGTGTGAATCAGGTCTTCTCACCTCAGATCTGAGTTCAGTGCAGAATCTTGTCTGGACCAGCAGAATTGCCTTTAATGTATTTCGCTCCAGAGTCGGGTGCTGCGGATTTAAATTAGGGTGCACAAGGCTGATCATTGTATGAACTCTTCAAAGGAAACGGGAAATGACAGTTTCTACCAATTTCAGCTGGCATGTCATTGTCAGCACAACCCGCACGTGACATCGTATGTTGGTGTTCCAGCAGTGATATGAAGACATGGAACAATTTGCTCTTGCTGTTACCTTTTGATGGGCTGAACCAAACCGTAAATGGAATTTTAGATGACATGACTGTGAAGCTATTAAAAAGATTGTCCATCGAATGTACAAAATGGAAAAGAATATTGCAAAATATAAGAAAAAAAACCCACTCAAATACAGTGATGGATCTTGTGCGTCTAGGACATGTTTCATTGCACACTGGTTTAGATTCAGTAGGTCAAGAAGGTTTTGTGGAAATTGTATTTCTCTCCATAGAAATAAAGAGGATTTTTAACCGAAATCTTACTGTCCAATAATTGAAATATAGGCTTGGTGGACTGCGTTTTACATGGTTTAATAAGCTCTTTGTTTTTTAAGGCTTCTTACATGAAATGAATAACCTCAAGTAGTTTTCGCACAATTCATACAAGCATAGTGACTGTGCGTGCATGTGTGTGTGTGTGTGTGTGTGTGTGTGTGTGTGTGCGTGTGCGTGTGCGTGTGCGTGTGTGGGCCCATCCTTTGTCTCCGACAATAACCTGGAATAGCACTGAGTGTACCATTTATGATGAACTCCCAATGCTTCAAGGCCGCAGAGCTGGATCTCACTTTTATCACACAGGTGAAAGCTGGAACATCTGTTGATTTGATTCGTAACTTTTCCAAACGTTAGGAAAATGAATAAACCTAACCAAACCACAACCAATGAAATATACCAAAAGTAAAAAGTATGATGATAAAACAACGGATCAGACAAAGCTATGAGTGTACAGTACAGTGTGACACTGTAAATGCTGTCTGCTGGTCTCCTTAAACATAAATACCAGCAGAGACACCTACTGACGGCTGGTTGTGCAGCAGGATGAAAGGTTTCTTCCCTTTAAAGTCAATGTGGTTATCACTCAGTTCAAGTTTGTTACAGCTAGAGGGCGCCCGACACACACACACACACAGGCTGTGTTTAACCTTCTATTGTCAAAGTAATTATAAAGAAATGAACAAATATGGCAGAAGTAGTGGTGTAACAAGACACAAGGGGAGAGATTTGTTCTCCATAAACCCCCCGATGGGTGGTGTCCCATACATGGGAAAGCAAGTACTTGTGTAGATCACCATAATAATTCACACAAATAAAACATCAACACACCAAAATTCTTCTCCACAACCTTATACATTCTGTCTATGTCTTTCTACCACACCATACAGTATAAACAAATATGTCCAAATCCAACAGGGCAACAAATAATGACACCAGTGCCCGAATATATTGGGAAGAATACAATTTTAAAAAATCAGGGGCCTCTCACCTCCAGGTCTCAAAGGTTAGTTCCTTCTATTGTACATGTTTCTGTCAGTTTCTTTTGTCCAGTTTCTATTGTCCAGCTGTCTCCCTCTGGTCTGCAGTTGACTCGTACTTTGCGACCCTTGGAAAAACAATCTCCCAACATCACCACCACCTGCACTTCGCCACCAAACATTTCTTCTCTTTGTCTTCCTGCTTCCAGGTGCCTGTCACTGAAGCTCCGCCCCTCATATGCTCAGGCCGCCTCTTAATCTGATTGTCTCAGTTTGATTTATGTAAATTCAGAAGCTTATTGCATTAAACTCGAATGATGATGAACGCTTTTGTAGAGTCACCTTCATTTTCCTTAAGGAAAGAATTCACAAAGCCTGAGTCAATGTGGCTTTTCTACACAGTGACATCACAAAAGGACAAACAAAAATGCAATCCAGAACAAATCAATTGCAAGGATAACAAAACATTCAACGTTACCCATATGTAATCTATGAATAATTAAAAAATACTTTAGTAAATCTCATGAAGACAATAAATCTATTGATCTGTTCAAATTACACATGAGAGAAAGACGAACTGAAATGGAATATACAGAATGCAGGTGAGTTGATTAAGAGGAACTAATCACATTTGCTTTTAATATGTAGTTAAGGTTATAAATTCAATGTGCGTTAGTTTTGTTTTTGGACTACACAAATCGAATTGAACTGAACTTTATGTCAGTGTGTATGGTTACATCTATTTGACGGTAAACCACACTAAGCATTCCAGACCAGACGGTGGCGCTAAAGTACTTATATAGTCTGACACCACCATTTAAAAATCGAAGAACAAAGCGGATACGTTCGTTCTAGTCCTGTATTAACTTGAAGCTGTGTGGACACCGAACCGGTTGTTGGCCGTTTTCTTGCCGGCGTGGACGGTTTGTGATATTTCTGGTTCCGAGACGAGCTGTCGATGTGTGTGTGGTTCCCCAGATACTACACACACACACACACACACACAGGCCGAACTATCTGGTTTAAAAACCTTGTATTCAGCATTCATAGTAAAAGAAGATATTTTTGTTATCTTTGACATATTAATACTTTCTGAGGTTTTTAGACTTTCAAATGGCACCGACAAGTGTACACAGCAGGAACTTGTTCTCTGAAATGGCTGAAATGACAATTTCACTTTGACAAGTGTGTGCATGTAAATATTAAAATGTGCAAAATTGTGGCGTAATCAATTCAGAGTTCAATTTTGTGAAAGTAATGTTATGGTTTGTATTTGCCAGTAAAACAGCTGTATAAAATACACCCGATAAAATATAACATATATATTCATAAGACTTAAGAAGGAATTTAAGCACTATTTACAATGTGAAAATAAAGAAGATCAAATAAAATGTGACTAACTTGTCTTTGTTTGACTGTTAAATTACAGAAGTGATTCTTCATTTAGTTATGGATGCTCTTTGTCGTCATTCAGCACAGACAATCAGATGTGAGAGTGTCGGAGGTCGGTGACATTCATCATGGAAGGACAAATGTAATGCTCAAAAATAATTTTCAGTGTATATTTCAATACTGTGGATTAAATCTCTCTTCTTTAACAGGATCCTCAATAAAAACACAATACTTACAATTTCAGTCCACTGCACGTGTGACGTTAATCACAGATCAGACTCAGACACAATCGAGCTAATGAAGTTAGTGATTTACACAGTGCAAATGGTGAGTGACCAATGGAAATTAACATAAGCACAATGATGCATTTGACAGTTTCCTGTAGAATGATAATAAAGGCATATTCTATTTTCTACTGAACTCTATTCTCAGGTGTCCTCCTGATAAACCCATAATGTGGCGTGAATAAATGATGTTTCATTCATTCAAATAACACTCAGCCTCCTCCTCATGAGCCCAGAATCATGACTGGCGTCTGCAAGAGAAGACAGAAACAACAAGATTGAGCTGTTTGCTGATAAAGGAATTAAACAATCATTCCATGAACGTACTGGCTGACCCGTTCATTGAAAGCAAGAAATTATTAGTAACAACTGAAAAAAATTAAAATAAAAATCATGCAGCTACACCAACATGTTCCTTTTTTTTACCTCTTTGGACAAAAGCTATCACTCAGAATTGTGACAGTTGTAACTTATAAAACTTTCAATTCACACATATTTGTATTTGTAGTTTCTTGTTACTTTAGTTTTACGGATGCATTTCATAGGTTGAATACCACATTTTTTTTCTGTCTTCAAACATTGTAATCTGGATAGAAAAGTATTTTACCACATATCCCCAGTAGGGAATTAAAAAAAAAATAAAACAGCTGAATGAACACAGAAATTAGATCATTATGTTCCCTGAGTTTAACAAGGTTACGATGTTTTGAATCAGGCTCTAGGATTCATTCTCAAGGGGACCAGTGTTGCTTCTTACTTGTGGGAAAGTTCTGGGAAAGTCTTCTGGCTTGGTTTGGGAACTATGAGTAGGTAAAAAAAAAGAAAAACGATCAAGACGTGTTAGAATGTCTGAAAATGTTTGACAGAGTGCAGTACAGAAAGTTGTTGCAGCTAAATAGACAAACTGGGTCATTTTAGGAACGCAAGTCAATGACTGAGCCATGAACATGGTTTAGGTGTCCTTTACCTTTCTCCTTTTATCCGTTGTTACGCCAGCAGTGTTAAGGGCAGCGATCCTGTCCTCGATGTAAGAAACCTTAACACAATCAGAAAGATGTGGCTCTTAGTTTTTGGTTTTCTTTTTTGATTTAGTTTTTGTTTGAAATGCGAACAGAAGGGTGGTCACATGCAGACTTCTCCTCACCTCGCTCTGGGCATTCTGGACATCAGCAGCTGCCTGAGCGACTTTGTCCTCCAACTCAAACAGTAAAGCTGTCGAACCTTTGAAGTTGGACTTCAGTCCCTCGTCCATCGAGTGCCACTTCTTTTCCAGACATCTGTCTGGATTCCTTGTCTGTAAAAGAACATTGTATGGGAGCAGAGGACATTCTAAGAAGCTTTAGATTTTTCTCAGGCTGGTTTGTAAGTTCGACTGAGCAGCACGGAGGAGCTCACAGCGGGATCTGCATCACATGCGACTCACAATGGCTGATGTGCTCCCACCACACATCCTGCTATCAGGATGAAGTGAAGCGGCCATGACAGGCATGAAAAACAGCTACCACCGCTTCCTGCGGTGGAGGAGTTGACAGCACAAGTACTTGGAAGGCAAAATGTTTTAACGCCATTGTCCCTTTGCTCATGGTGTTATTGTGCTGTGTCAGCGAGTACTGACGCCATGTGATCACTTGCAAATGACAGTGTGGCGAGAGGTCATCATGACGGGGAGGAAGAAGGAGGTCATGGGACCATTTCTTTACTACGAACATGTAAGAGCCCCCCCCCCCCCC
>CAAKHB010007180.1:0-31907 GCA_901007665.1 Aeoliscus strigatus | reverse complement strand
GACTGGAGTTACCCAACATAAAGCACAGATCTGTGCCAGTATCTGGCTCTGCACACATGATCTCCAAATACACACTAAAAACTAAAGTTCTGTACGTTCTCTCTCTTTCTTTTTCTCTCTTTCAGCACGGAATCCTTCAGTTCCAACACATGACTAGATAATCACAAGACTGCTTGGCCAGCTGACCGTCTTCTTCTCTATCCTTCACAAAATCCACCAGAGCAGCTCTTTGCCTTTGATACGCTTTGTGTGACACTCGTGACATTTATCACATCACCAGGACTTTCCATCTTGTTATAATCTGTCCTGAGGAGCAGCAGTCTGCTCCTGGTTCCAGCTCTGCATTCAGGGTTGAGATATCAAAGTTGTGAGGAGCTAAGTGTAAAAAAAAAAAAAAAAGCTAACTTACAAATTTGGCACCCTGTGGCCTGTGGGTTTAGTATTTGTTTCTGTTCCACCAGCAGCTTGTTTCTCCTCGACACCGACAGCAGGACAGTATGTTCTGACGTTGTCTCAAGCTGTTTTTATCAAAGAATATAAACCTGATGTGTTTCACCAGTGTCCTATTAATTCGTATCTAAGTTCCTTGTCTGTGTTTCATAAATGTTTGCGTCTCTGAATAGAAAGGAAAGTATTTGTACAAATTTCCAGCACTCACCTCCAAGGTCATTGGAAGAACTGGTGTGTTCTCCACTCACCCTCTTGAAGAGTGATCGCATGACCTTGGCGCTGCCAAAGCGCTTGAAACGGGCACGGACATTTTCGTGGTACCACTCCAATGTACCGATCCTGAGGACCCTGATGCACATATCACATTGACTATTTCCACGTGAACACAAATGTTCTGCTGGTTGATTATCGCATTCAGGATGTTCTTCCCAACACCTTGTGTGTCCTACCTGGCCATGTGACAGGAATCACACACCCATCCATGCTCCTTCTTGTTGTAGTGACTGCAGGACTTGCAGATGAACAGCTGACAGTCGAGACACTGACGTTTGATGTTGACGAGGAACTTGAATGGTTGGAGACAACGAATACAATGAGACTCGATGAGGCTGCTCTGGTTCCCCAACAACTCTCTCTTGGTGTCTTCTCGTTCAATCTTGGTCTTCAGCTCTCTGGAGAGGAAAACAGGTAGAATACGTGTGTTTAAGTGACAGAGGTATGATGATATGTTGTTAAAGAATTTCCTCAATTTTTGTCATAGATCAGTGAAAAAGACTATAGAGCATGAAACAATATTAAGAGCTGATGTACATTAAGATGCAAAAAATTTCCTTTCACATAGTTTTTTACATTGTTGACAGATGCTGCAAAGAAATTTAGTCAAGAGTAACGTGAAAGAACTAACTCAAGATTTATTACTCAGAGGAGACAGAAGAGATGAATCTGTTTCTGACTTCAGCTTGGTCCTTTTTGCTGAGACGTAAAAATGACTCACTCACTCTCAGGAACTAAGTCGTCATTGGCTTTTCTGCGTTAAGCACCCACAGGAGGGCGCTGTTGTGTGAAACTGATCATCAAACTGCATCAATGATCAGTTTCACACTCGTTTCTAAGTCAAAGTTTAAGTCACCTTTGTTTATTTCATGCACACACACTTCAAAGTTATTAAAGTTATTATCTATATTTCTATGATCTCAGTGTAACATTTTCAAATCAGTTTTTAAACCAAGACACTCAGGAAATGTCATGTTAACTCATTTTCTAACTCAGTTAGGTACCAGAAAATTAAACCATTTGTTCATTGTCTTTCAGGATTCTCAGAAAAATGTTTTTGAAAGTTTAGACTCCTATTTTACATCGCTTTAACCGTCACGTGAAGCAGGACTTTCAAAGTGGTAGTAATAATTTGATTAGACACTTAAGCCTGTTAAGCTTGTTATCCATATAAATCACCATGGAAACATCCGCTACATTAAAAATTTCTGTCTATGTGTGTCACTTGAGAGGGCACAAAACAGCACTGGTTGGAAATATGGCAATTATCCTTCAACTAAAGAGCTCTTACTCACATCATTAAAACATAAAAATGTTTGCTTGGTTTCATGTAATCGTGTAAAGTGTGAATCACTTGGAGTTGCATAAGAGGCGTTTTAGTCATTTGCCTTCTGAGTTCAACAAAATCAGTTAACTCAATGCTCAATATTGGTAACTCAACACTCAAGCAGGTAATGTTGACCTGGTAGCATGCCATGACATATGATTACCAGCTAATCCGCTGTGAAATATGAGGGCTTATGTTGATGGGCCTGACGTGGGAATATGAAGGAAGAAAGTTCAGGGATGCAACACGTGAAACCAATTTCCTTCCAAACTCTGCCTTATTCTGACCAACATCATGCTGCAACTTTGATCAATACCTTGTGATGGCCGATTCTTTTCTCATTGAGCTTCACCGTAAATCTTTTTTTTTTTGACTCTATACAATGTGACTGATAGAACGTATCAAACATTCAGTTGTATGCATGTAACATTGACATTTCTGACCGTGACCGTGAAATTTGAAATATGTCGCCAATGAAACTCAGTTTGGAAAGAATAACATAAAAGGAGAGAGCTACGCGGTGCAGATGAATTACAACTTACCCAAGTCTGTCCTCCTCTTTCTTCCTCAGGTCGAAATCTCGTTGGACGACCTCCCACACATGTTGGGCCTCTTCGTCTGTGAGCTTGGAGAGATCTAGCTTCTTGACTGCAATGGCACCGGGGATCATTGCTATGACATCAAATAGGACATGTGAGCAATTGATGGGATTTGTATTTTACACTGAACACATCACAAATCAGGTTACTTGAATTCTTTCCCATATCATTGCTCAATATCAGTGATTTTTCGGAACCGGATGGTTTAGATCAGTCACCTCATAGTTGCACTACAAACAGGCGAGTTTCAGTGATGTAGGACTGTTGTCAACAGGAACATTCAAGTTCCTGTATTTCATTTAAGAAATACATTTTATGCTGAATTTGTAATATTGATGATAAAGATGTTAAATATGATGTTCTCATGATACAAAAATCTGCTCCTCTGCAATAAAACTAAACGTTAATGTTATGTTACACAGTCTGAGCAATCTTCCAGTCTCCAGAGGTTTGATTTCTGCATCACATCCTCACACCAAATCTACATTATCTGTTTACTGAGAAGCAAAATGCTCAAAATTAACCACAAGGAAAACAGCAGCGAAGGCCATGTAATCCATTATGGCTGCATGAGTGGGTGAAGTGACAAGAAGGTCGAATAGAGGTAAAGTGGATGGGAGTTAAGGTGGATTTAAGTTAAGGTGGAGGACCATATGGAATGTACCAAATATAATTCAGTCATATTGCTTCTCAATAAAATCACAACAATTCAATAAAACTGCAAAGTTAAACAGAGTACACATATCCACACAGTGTCTTTGAAAACGAAATCTTCAACAGTGTTATGTTTTAGAGTAAAGAATAAATGGATAAACCCCTGTTTCCTTGATGGGACATAAATTATGGTTTCATATAGTCCAACCTCACCTGATAATAATTGTTGGAGAGAACAGTAACTATTCATACACCAACAGCAATCGCACATAATATAAAATATATATTATCATTAAATGTATTTCCAAAACACTACTTAGATTTTATTGGAATTCATATTTTGCAAAAATCTAGCATCCAGCTTGTGTAAAAGCAACAGACATCTAATGGTCCTCATACTCTCCATGCAGAGGAAAGGAATGTTCACTAACATCCCATAATTATCTTGTTTTCACCAGCTCACTCAAAAATCTCAGCTGATGTTGCAGCTCTCTCTATTTTTATGTGAGCCAAACAACAAAAAACACTGGTCAATAAAGCTATTGTGTGTCATCCAAATACCTGAATATTACCTTAGTACATATTCATATTCATCTAAGTGGACAAATTTCTGTTTTCTGCTAAAGGAGCATTCAAAGAGTTAACTTTCAAATATTCTTTCTTTTTATTCGGCTGTGCTCAGCAGGTGGTCCACAGACGTTTAAGTACACTGGTGATGCACAGAATTTAAAAGGTGAGCGTCACCTGGTCTTAGGATATTTTACACTTGTCAACCTCATCACATGCACCAATGAGTCCTTCATATGACAAACAAATATTTTAAACAGTTCCTGAAGAATACAGCACCAGTAGTAAAAATGATGTAGTTAACCAAACAAATCTTCATCACACATTCTATATGTACATATCTATCACTACCAGACTTCACTGAACCTACCTCGTTGTCTTTGGAGCCTGCAGGCAGTATTTCCTCTGGAAGTTTATCAGGCTGACTGCAGGGCAGCAATCACATGCCCAGATTACCAGAAGAGGGGAAAAAAACTCCTCTCCGCCTTCCTTCACTTCAAAGGTTTAGGCTGTGTCCCTCCTCCTCCTCCCCTTGCCTCTCCATCCGAGTGTTATTACTGACATTGTCTGTGGTCAGTGGCTGTGTGTGGAAATGACAGTTAAAACCTGCTTAGATAACATCAAAATGTGAAGTACTCATGAGGGGATGTGCAGACTTGTTGCTATTGAAAATCATGCGTCTTTGATCAAACTAACACCTGTAACGGCAGTGAAGTGTAAACGCAAAGCTGCTAATTCATGACATATCTTAAAACCTGATGCATTGTGTTCACACTCTGACATCATATGGGAGCAATTAATGCAATTATAAAACATGTATTATGTACTAAATAGCAACATTCTGAAGGTTGTGTGGGTCTTTCAGATCATTTCAATGTGATATGCAGGGAAGCAAAAACGTTTCAAAACACTCCTCCGCGGTTCAGAAAGGCTCGCATCACGTGACTGTCATGAATGAGTGGTTCAGTTGTTCACTGGCTGTTTCCTCACCTGGACAAGACAGCTAAAACAATATCTGAATAACTGAACCAAACTTCAGAATGAAAGTCGTTGTTATTGGACGGTTTTTAGGTGGATCCAAAATGCAGGAGAAATCACATGTGGAAACAGGATACGCTGATACAGTTTATTGCACAAGCAGGTAAAAAAAAATGGTCACGAGAACAAACAAACGGAAATTCAGACAATAAACAGAAAAATCAGCCGAATCACTGCACCGTGGCGAGAGGACAGGAGACAAACAACGCAGAAAGAAAAGGAAGCCACGAGGGCAGGAAGAAAACTAACACAAATTGCTTCACAAAAATGGGAGAAACAAAGAACAACTAAAGGAACGGGAGATGAGAACGAGAGTAACAATAGCGAGGCAACGAACGCGAAAGACGATGGCGGGAGAGTCTGGGACAAACAACCTGGCAGTGGGGTGAGGCCAGAGCACAGCTTAGGAGCAGGAGCAATCAGCGGGCTGATGAGAATCAGGTGTGTTGATTGCGCCCCAATCAGCCTGGCCACACCCCCACTGCCAAACAGAGAGGGAAGAAGGAGGAGAAACCAAACCACAAACACAAAACAAACCATGACGGTCTTTGTATGTGAAATGTGTGTACTTCATTTATTTGTGTTTAACTGGATTCTAATTTGTTTTAACCAAAAACCTACAATCAAGGGCAATCAGCGTGGATGTGGAGCTTTGAGGGAGGGTTTACACTCTACTCTGAGAGACTGATGTGGGACTGATGTGCAGAGTCTGTGAGTGCTTCTGGACAGTACTACTGCAGTACTACTTGAGGACAGTAACGACAGAATAATAGGTGTTTTCACATCAGTCTCCAAAACACCAGAAAGTCTGCAGCAACTCCAGAAAAAGTTACTAGATTTGTCTCTTGTCACTTTTTTCTAGCAACTTTTGAATGAATACTCGCTAAATGTAACGACAGATTTGCTAAGCTGGCAACACTGGTTGCAAAGACTGAAACAAATCTCCATGATCATGTGTCCTATGTCACAATGAAATAAGACAAGTGAGGTTTCTGATTCGACTGAATCAAATCTTTGGTGCTTCATTTGTTCTAACCCTCACTCGTCCCTCTACACTTATCCCAGTTCACAGCAAAAAACGTGTCGTATCAATCTAAGCCATGTTTTCTACTTAGTATACATTGTGTTTGTGTTGGAACTGGAATCATCAAGATGTGTGAATCATTCAGTTATTTTCTTCCGCTCATTCCGGTTTTGCTCTAACTGATTCTAGCTGTCAGTGGGTGAACCCTGGACGAGTCACCAGAGTCACCAGCTCATCAGGGCCATATGAAGGACAGACAACCATTCACACACACATTCACTCAATTCACTACAATTGACTATTTAACCTCAGCATGCTCTTGGAGGTGGGAGGAAGCCGGAGTACCTGGAGAGAACTGACACAGACACGAGGGTCATGCAAGCTCCACATAGAAAGAGCCCAGGAATTGATCCTGGGACCATTTTGCTATGAGTGTGAAAACCACTGTACCACCATGTCGACCGATGTGTGAATCATTTTTGCATTTTGTGGCTGATATGAGCAGATTACCACTAGATGTCACTGGTTGGATCTCTCTTTGAAGGTTTGAAGCCTTTATCGGTACAATCAGTAAGAAGGGGCACCAGCTGCCCAGCTCTACTTGAAACAGTTGTTGTCTTGTTTCGAAAACGTTGACATGGTGCGATTGTTTAGACTGTTTCAAAACGATGCTTTTCCCATCACTATAAACGAACAGTTTGTTTATTGGTTGTTTGCTGAGCACGTACCTGTCCTGTGTTGTGTCTGCTCCAGGGTCTCTGACTAAAAAACTCATCCCTTTCGGGGGGTGGACAAAGTGATAAATGTTCTGGGAGGGGCTGTCAGATTGGATAGGAAGGGGTATTGTAAGGTTGTAGGAATTGAATTGTATTTACGATACATATTATAAATTATTATCAGTGTGGGTCTAAGGGGGTTGCAGGTCCAGTTAGGACATAAAAATGTGTGTCAGAGAATTGTAAGTTGTAAATATTTGTATTGAACTGTGCCATAGATGGTCGGCTTGACCCCTGCTAATGTCCTGTCCAGACTGTGTTCAGGTGAAACAGCTTAAAAGCTGCGGTTTCCTTGATGCTCTTTGTTACTGGGTGCGTGTTTCCTTGTTGCTACTTCTCCTACACCATACACCAGAAATGCTAAAGAGACAATACTCCTCTCCTCATCTTTTGTGCTCCTGAACTTCCTATCTTCTGACCGTCCTCAGTCAGCCAGGTAACTCCTTTCTTTTCATCTTGTCGTCATGCCTCCCCTGCAGTCTCTGTCAGGGAGTACATGTTACACCCTGTATGCTGTGAGGCCCCCACATAATGCTGTTTTGGTGCCTGTAAAAAAGAAAATCTGATTAGTAGTTTTAGTATGAAATAACTGAAATAACAAACAAACCTGATGAAGGTGAAACATTAAGTTTTAGCAAACTTAATGTTATTCCCCTCTACTGGTGCACGTAGTAAAATACACCAGCTTTGTCTGCATGTCTACCTGTCTGTTGTCCCTAATGGAGCTGAAAGTGCTTCACACATTCATTCCCACACTGATGATAGAGTGTCACTCATGGGCATTATGAAATCCAAACCATCAATCCTGATTTTAACAAACTGATATGAACCATTCCATTCACTTAGTATACATAATTCTACCCAAATGCAATGTTTTATTTCTGCCCAATTCAGCATAATGAGTCTCTGCAGCGCCATCTGCTGTCTGTTTTTTTTTTTTTTTCCCACTGGGAGATGAGGACACTCTAGTGTGATTGTTGACTTTGATAGAAATATGCTGATGCTCATCTCTTCCTGAATTCGGTCCCGTGTCTTCTCCTTTGGTTTAATAATTGCAGGAAAATTTGACATTTGGCTTTGACAAAGACCAGAACACAGAAGAAATCAGACACAAACCTACACCTTTAGATGTGACACAATCCTTTAGGTGTGACACAACCAAGCTGTGTCATATTTGTCATCACCTTACTGGAGTTCAGGGCTCTGTGAACATTTTTGTTCAGACGGGTTTCCTCATGTAACATGTTCATCTACAGGATGAGTCATCATTTCTGTCTCTAACACTGACTCACTGGCACAAACATAATCAAACGAAGGAGTAGTAATCTGTGTCAAACGCAAGGAAATGGAACCAACCATCACGTTCATCTCAAATGAATAAGTCTTGTCAGATTCCTTCTTGTTGTGTGATGTATTTGAAGCATTTATTAAAATAAGAGGAATAGAGATGCCACAGCAGATTCAATGGTTCTTTGTGTGTTTTCTAATGAGGATTATGAAGCCTCTTTTCCAGGGACAGTTTTACGGGAATTCCCCATTTTAGTACTTTGAAACCCTTTCACACATCCAGCTGGCACAACTGGCAGAGTGTCAAAGACTGTAGAACAGTTTTAGTTTGTGCAGCACAGTTTGTGCAGCACACATGGATTTCTGTCTCTTCTTAAAGAGGAAACCAGTCCCTGCTAGCATTTGTAATGTCGTTTTCTTCTTGCTGCAAGTGTTTGTTTTTTTTTCCTTGTTTTTTATTTTTTTTATTTTGCGTGTTCATTTCCTGTCATGGTGGAAACTGACAATCAGCTTCTGGTGCTTTGATCAGCAGCAAAAGAGGGTGAAGGTTGTCCTGTGTGACCCATGTTTTCAAAGTAGTGTGTGTTTGCTTCCATCTTGAAGCATTTCTCATTCCTTTGCAGTGACATAATATTAGCTCCCCAAAGGAAAAACCTGTAAACCAGAACATGTTTTACACCAGAGTTAATCTTAAACCTAAAGCTGGAGCCGCACTACATGATTGTACTAGTTGAGGACTGTCAATAAGTTGTCTGTTTTTTGAGGCGACTAGGCAGGATCTGCTCATACAAACCCAGCTGCAAACACATTTAACAATAGCCAATGATAAAGAGGTGGGACACAGGAAAGCGTGAAAAAACAAAGATGAAAAACAGCAAGGGGGCTGGATACTAATGAAGAATCAACACTGTCACAGCTCTTTTTTTTCTGCCTGTTTTTATCTTTATAGATTTCTCACAGAAGATCCGATTAAATGTGTGATCAGTGTTTCAGTCATCATACAAAAAATCTGCTGAAACCCGTCAGTCAGTCTCCAAGTCTTCTAGGTATCTGGTCGTACTGTACATCACCAACCATCCGCTTTCACCCTCCTATAAAAGCTGCGTCCTGTGTAAATGAGTCATGTTGGTATGACCCTGGACCGCCATGGTCTTCTCTGAGGAGGACTCTGGAGAGGAGGAGTCTTTCGCTTAATGACAATTGTGTCACTGACGCGGTACAACTTGCACGTAGTGCTGCAGGGGAAGAGGCGTGAGTGGGTCCTGCCCATGCTGAGACAATTTCTTTAAATTTCCGGATAGAGACGCATCAGCCAGTTTAATTATGGGAGTTTAATTACACATTATGTCTTGGTAACTTACTAACTAATTGGTTCTGCTCACAGTTTCTGTACAGAACATTAAGGGACTGTAAAGCTGATGAGCAAAAATTGTTCCCAGATGTCAAGAAAGCTAAGTCATTCATTCAAACCATGGAAATTATAACTGAAGCAGCAGGGGTGGAAAAGGTGGCATGACAGTGAGTCAGCCTTTAAACATCTGCAACCCTATAGGGCCTGTTCACAACGACAAACCCTGTTTCGAAGTATCTTTACATGTGGAATGGCAGTAAAATATCTTTATTTCATCCACATGTATGTATACAGGAAATTTATTGCATTGTTGGCTTATTTACTGAGATTAGTATTAATAGATTCCAGCTGCCAATTAAAAACATGCACAGAGTTCAATAGCAGCCATTGTTCGGTTCAAGCGGTGAGTCAGAGGAGAACTGGGGGAGGTGGGGAGGGGGGTTCTGCGGCTGCTTGGCAGAACGAGAGGAAGATGTGATACATTAGAGGAGAAGGCTACAGCAACAGTAAAATGTTGGAAAGACATTTAGTCCTCTTCTGTGGGAAGCAGAGACTTCTTTTTTATGCAGAACAGACTTTTGCAAAGGCTCAATATGTCAGAGAGTTATCTGAACCAATAATTACATGCTTCCAACTGCCCGAATAGAAAAGAACTGATAACACATCATTTACAAAACACAAGTAGCTGCAGAATAAATTGCAGTATCTGGTTAGAAGGTTGAGTTTACCTCCCAGCGAGATGGAGTGAATGTTGGCAGTGGTCTGACGCACGCCGACTGTACACGAATGTTCCAGAGTAACATTCCAAACCCAAAATGAGTATGGAAACATTATGTTCATGTATCTGCAAGCTCAAAGCGTCTGTTCAAGACAGAATGAAGGCGCCTCCACATGTATTTGTTGTATATGGGAATAAAAGTCCAAACTAGACATCAATGGTTCTGTTTTAAGTAATTGGTACTTCTTCATTCTGGATGTTACTTGAAATACAAAACATACAATAATCCACAAACACACAGCTGCACTATATGATAAATACTAGATAGATAGATTGATAGATACATAGATAGATTGATGTACACAGATGTACACATACCTGTAGATGTTATGTATGCATGTATATACAGTATGTAGTCTATTAGCTGCTGCAGTAGTATAAAAGACAAGTTGCATTTGGCCTCACTTGAGATCCACATTATGTGATGACATCATCACTTCATGGCTTGAAGCTCCACCACAGTGAGGAACTTCCAAGAGCAGCCTTTTCCAGACGCTTTATTTTAGACTTCCAGGCTGGAATTATTTCTAATAAATATGCTTTATTCAACAGAAAATAATGTACACAACAAAAACTGATTTTGACATTCAATGGTGTGTATGTAAATTGTAAATGTAGCAGAAATCAGGGCGTTAACTCTTTTCAGATGATTATTAACATTGCAATCTGCTGATTTCATCTGATTAGGTTCACTACAACTTTATTACTTGTTTGTTAAAAACTATTAATACATTAGCGTTAAGGAGAGCAGGACACAGACATGACTGAACAGAATTACAATGATATATTACAAAGAAATCCCCATCAGTGATGTATATTTTTTTAAAAAGCGATCAGTGAAAGATGGTATCCAGCTGTGCCCCTCATGCGTTCCATCCGATAACTCCTCCTAGACCTAAAATGTGTTTTTGCACTTGTCCAGCTGTTAGATGTCTTTGACAGAGGCAGTATGGAGCCTTCACAGTGCAGCAACAGCTGAATAAACCGGGTTTTATTCCTTCCCCGGTCCTTCCTTCCTACCTCAGGAACATTGCATGCATAAATGTTTGCTCCTTGGATATTTAGGTCATTTGGAAACTCTGTTATCATCACTTTACATATCAGGGAAGCAATTCTTAAATATACCATATGTTATGCTTGACACACACAAATGTCAATAATTCCAAAGCAGCAGCAGCAGCAGCAGCAGCAGCAGCAGCAGCAGCAGCAGCAGCAGCAGCAGCAGCAGCAGCAGCAGCAGCAGCAGGGGCAGCAGGACCTTGAGCAGTGCTGCTGTTAGTGATATTAATGTTAATGACAGAAACTGTCGTTTTTTCCTTCGTTTCACCATTATATTTTGAATCCCGTCATCTACAATCAATCATACAGTCTTATCTCATCTGACAGAAAGGTAGAAAGTGTTTCATTCATTTGAATTGCGGTGTGATGTTGGTGGATTCACAACCTTAGCCTCTGTTCCAACAGGAATAGATGGTAATCCTTAGTATATTCGACACTCTCATGTGCACAAAATCGAAACACTGAAGAAAAATATCTGACTGAAAAAACACACCTTTGATAAATGAAATAGAGATGAGATAACATGACATCTGTAGCACTGTGTCTTCCAGGGGAGGAGAGAGAAGGTGTTAAGTTATTATTTTATTAAAGACAGAGGCTTTAAATCCTGTGTGCGACGTACTCACTTAACTTCTACTGCATCTGTCTTGTTCAGGGTCTGTTGATGGAGCATGTGGATGGTTCTTTGTCTGAACCCGATCTCCACGCTAACCTTCAACGTGACTGAGAGCACATGTGTTTCTCCACATGAGGAGTTTGTCATTCACGTATGTTGAAGACGTCAGCTCTCAAAGAATAATTGACATATTTTCACAAACAAGATCACGATCATCAAGATGGCGCTGGTCTGGATTTCATTTGTGATCAAATATTTGGGGCTGTGTTGTGTGAAACGTGGCAGGGGGACGGCAGCTATGAGCTGATCAAGCAGGTAACGACGCGGTTGTAATGGAATGTATTTGTTCCACGCAGGAGGTAAAATGGTCTTTGAACTAACTTGTTCAGTTATTAGTTGGGTTAATTGCTGCAGTATTCCTCATTACCGCAGTTTCTTACTAAACCTGCTTTGAGAATCTGGCCCCAGGTCAGTTTGCTCTTCTAAATAATATAATATTCGTGCACAAACAAAAATAAAGACACATTCACACATTACAAAGGTTCAAAGACATCTGTCTGCTGACATTCACCAGTGAGCTCATCTGGGTCATAGCACATACCCATATTTGAAAAACGCTTGTGCTTTCATGTTCGGTATGATGATCATAAAATAAAACAATATTCATTGCAATAAATGCTGCCGATAAGCCACAACAACTTCCTCATGGAACTGTAAACTGTTGACTGCTACTAAAACATGTATTTATTGTATTATGTTTGCAAAACTTTTATTTCAACTAATTGCATTAAAGGAGACTGCAGGAACCCAGCAGCCCTGTGCACTGGTGTTAAGATGAATGAGCACATGAGGCTTGTTCCCTGTGACGGCCTGAATGTGTCTGTGTGAACATTATGTAGAACAGACTCCCAGCTGAAAAGAAAAACAGATGACCTCATCAGGCTTGTTGCTGGCTTTCATTTATGTACTCTGCAGACCCCAGTGTACTCTTGAACCTGATCTGGGCAGAAACTGAATATTTGACATCTGAACTCTGCAGGTCGCTGACATGTGATGAGTCATGCTGTCAAAAAGTGAATTTAAATCACAGGAAGTGATGACATGATGATAAAAAGTAGTTGTATTTTTATAGGCAAGGCAAGGCAAATCCATCCACCAGGCAATTCAAAGTGCTTTACAGTAGCAGAAGATTACATTATAAACATAAAAAGAAAATTTAAAGAAAGCAAAGAAAAGAAAAGAGAGGGCTATGGTACGGTATCTAAATTATTGACCATGGCGGTTTCCCCATTTAGACGTTCACATACAGCACTAGACACAAACACTACTGATGATTTTTGAATTCTATAATATCTGTTACTGGAATAATACAGTTTTCGTTAGACACGCTGGCAGTGTACTGGGACAAAAGTAGCTCCACCCTTTTCCATTCATCCAATGGAAAGAGGAGTCGGTGAAATCAAACGGACATGTGAACAGTTTGTTCCGAATGTCTTTACATGCAAAGTGGCAAAAATGCCTTATTTGAAGGGAGGGAGTGCTTTCCTTTAGGAAACACTGAGTGTATTTCAAATAACCATTTTACATACGCTCACAACTTCAATCACTGTAAGGGCTTTTTCTGGCGAGTAAAGTGGCGTTAAGTTTGATTTATGCCTCTACATCATCATACATCATCAGGTCTACATCAGGCTACATTATACACCACACCGTAGGCAGCACATCGAGTGATTTGATGTACAGTAGTTGCAAATATCTGGCTTTAGTGTTCAATCACTCACTTAGTAAATTTGATAATTCAATTTTCTTTAATGTTTAAAAGCGAAACACTATTTTAGGACAGTTGATACATACATTCTGTCGAAGCTCATGAATGGTTTAACGGTGGTTATCCACGCTGCTCACAACAGCCAGAGTTATAAATGTTCCCATATGGGACATTCAGAGTCCTAATGAATTGAAATCAGACTGTTAGAGCAGATAACAGAGGTAATATTATAATAATGAACAGCTGGTACAGCTGAATGCAGCTTTACAACCTTATTGAAGCATGGAGCAGTGAAGAGGCTTCTGTTTTAGCTCACACTCTTCTGTCAGATCACAGATCAGACAGCTCAGGCACTTTTTCCACGTATTGATATAACAAAAAATAGTATTATTATTTCATACTTTTTTGTAATTTTTTTTTTTTTGTACTGGATCTCAGAGCCCACTACTAGGCACTGGGATGCCTTCTAAATTATCTTTACATGGGTATTCATGTGAGCTATTGTGAGAACAGACAATGAAAGATAGAGTTAAAACCACATCAGCAGATAAATACTTCGTCCAGTCCAGTCAGCACTTCAATTCTATTAGTAAATAACACCCTCATTCTCCAAGAATGGCTACTCAAACACACACACACATACATATACACAAACATGTTAAGGACTGCTGCTGCTGATGGAACACAGAAATCATGAAAAGATTTCAGCCTGTCTGCCCCTCCCCAGCTGCTGCTAATTAACTAAACAATTTACATCATGCAGATGTTGCACTGAACTAATCTGAATCTGTATCTCCTGAGCAACAGCAGATTCATTTTTAACTATAATGTGAATATTTACCCAGACTGTAAAACTTGCATTCATTCATACATTTGATGTTTATTTTTGTCCAAGTCCTGCTAGATTATCTTAAAGTCACCAAACAGTACGTTTCAAACTCTGACTATAAACACATGCTAATTTGCTTAGGGTTATTATTGTAACAAAGTTTACAAAAGGTTTCCTGAAGGTTTCCTGGAGGTCCCTAAGGTACCTAAACAGAAACGGACCTCAGTCAAAGTTGATTTAATTTGTCTGGTGACCAACACGTATTCAGTCCCTTAGTGGTTATGAACACATTAATGAAGAAAGATGACAAAGAAACTGTCCAAAATCCAAATACCTAGACTGTGGGGGAGAAGAGATAAAATGCAGGTAAAATTCAGGAGAAAATGCTGCTGCAGCTTTGTGCCATTACATCCCACATTTGACCAAAAAGGGATATGTGTCTGGTTTTCATTTTCTTCTTTTCTTCCCTGCTCACCCTCTCCTCCACTTCTCCCCCTTTCGTTAGAGAAAGTGGGAGGAGGAAAAGAGGTGGAAGAACTCGTTTGAGAGTTTGGATGGCTGTTCCATCCCCGCCTTCAGCCCTCTGGTTTGAGACCGGGAGGGTGACTGCTCCTTTCTGTCTCGACCTTCTTCCCCTTCACTCAGGACGTCTTTCCCTGCACATCCCATACAAGTGACCCGCTCAGCAGCCTTCCTGAGGGAGGTGCTGCAAAAGCCCAGCCAGATACAACTTTTTGGAAGGATAATGACCAGAGGTTTTTCATAACTGCTGTTGTTTCTTCAGTCACAAATACAGTGGAGAGCAGCTGCTTTGGCTCAGGGTACGTTTCTATCTGCCTTCGTTTTCTTCTCAAAGTGAAATGCATGCTTGTTTTGTGCACCACTGCCACTGCTTCACTTAAAAAAATCTTTATTCTTGTGCATGCTGAGAACGTACATTCATTGTCCTTTGCAAAAGTGTCCATTCATTACATAGAAGATTAAAATTGGTGTTGTAATCACAGGGCTGCATAGTTTCTGTACGTAAACAGACGGCAGCACATATTTCACAGTATGACCGAAACATATACTTTTGTGGTGAGAGTGCTGCAAGGGCACGAGGTGACCTGCAGTTTGGCTGAAGGACGAGACCTCAGCAGTTTTTATGTGCCAGAATGCGTAGAGAATAATTGATGTGAGTCACGACCAGAGAGCTTTGTGCACAAATACACTCTACTACTGCATCTACTCCATCTACAGACTCTGTTATAGAAGCGAAACGTGACAAAGACATTAGGAGACTGCACTGTCGTTCACGCCAATGAAGTGTCATTGATCCATTTTATGCACTTTGCAGCTAAAAGCATTTGACAATAAGATAGTGTCAGTGGAAAGTTGAATAAAGCGGAGTTTCATCCATCTTACATAATGTCCACACCCACAAGAAAACTCTTCAGAGGAGTAGTTGGATGAGAAGATGTTTCCACTGCAGCAGTAGCTCCAAACCACACCCTCTGTGAAAAGAGTTCAAGAATGGAAAAGTGTGAAGAAACTGTTTTCCATACTGCTGGCCAGAAGAAGAGACTTAGGCCTGTTAGAGAAGAGCCATGGGGCGGGTGCTGGCGGTGGGTCATAGGAACCAGGTGTAACCCGTTAATCTCCCACCTCCCTTGCAACCCAGTCCAAGTAGAGACGGAGAAATTCAATGTACTTCAAGCACAGTTTACATCATGGTGTTCTTCTGTGCGACAACATGATGAACTTCTTTCCTCACATGCAAACACTGTCTCATAGCTTTATGTTTAATATGACTTGTTGCTATGATACAGAGAGAACTATACATTTGAACTATTTTGGCACAATTTAGAAGCAGAGTGTTCACAAGCATCAACTGAGAATATTCTATTTCTGGCTGACAGAGCTGCATGAGCAGGACCTCAAACAAAAAGGGGTTTTAGAGCGACTCTATAAATCATTGTGTGGATGTTTTATGGTCATCCAGCCCTCTCCAGCTTTCTCTCTTTTTCCATGATGCAGCACAGATGTCTGGAGAGCTGAAGCGATGTCTTGAGACGTCTAGTCGGAGAACCACTGCTGAAATGTTCTTTTTTTTGTAAATTCAATATGTGATATGATTAACAAAGACAAAACAACTTTGAGGTTGAACGCTGGTGGAGTGTTCAAGCATTAAAAATGAAATATACAAACTTGTATAAAATACTAAATGTTATCAGAATTTAACCTTTTAATATACCAGCCTTATGAATACACATTATTGATTCATTCTAATCGTTCAAAACATTTCTGCTATCTTTCCATTGTGAACATATTTTAGTTATGATTGGGTGCTATGTTAACTCATCTCAGTTGCATCTAAATATTTACCCACTACCAGACAGTGTTTCATCGTGGTCCTCTGCACCACCCTACTTAATCCTGAAAGAATGTCTCAGGTTGAGTACTTGAACTCAGCCAGCCTGAGTTAGACGTGATGGCTGAGTACACATCTGGTCAGTGTCGTGTGTGTGTGTGTGTGTGTGTGTGAGTCTGCCTCCCCTTTCTTTTTTAACAATGTCCCTGGTCCTGCTTTCATCTGTGCCACACATGTGGAGTATATCTCTGCAGTTGACGACTGACTAGGGTGTACTAGTCTGCGCCATCTGTAGTCGAGTCGTACGTGGAGACAAAGTCACCCACACTGGACTTGAGTTTGTGAGCTGGTTGGTGGCAGCGTGGACTCTTCATGAGTTCTCTGAAGATTTCTTCTGGTTTTCTATCTGTCTTGTGCAAGATAACTGACTTCAGGAGAGAAGTGACAACTGAGCTCAGGGTTTCCACATTGTGATCTTTCATCAGATTACTATCGGTGCATGTGTGTGAGTTGAAACTTTCCATGAAATGTTTGTTTTGGACCGAGAGGAACATATTACCTGTAAAATGTGTTTGCAGCTGGGCTTCACTCGACCACACACGACACACGGTCACATAAACATTCACCAGCACACACATATATGCAGACATATATAAAAACACACACACACACAAGGCGGACAAAGGTTTTCAGCTAAAACTCCACAAGAGAGGAAAAAATAAACATCTTTTACAGTCTCTAGGGGTTGTTAGATTTCCTTCAAATGATGTAACTTAGTACATCAGGAAATGTTCCTCCTTATCAGTGAGTATTTGTTTATATACTTCATCCTGCCTGTAACATGTTTAGTTTTACATGATGATGAACTGTAAGTTTGGACCAGAGCTAAACCACGAAGGGGTCGGCAGTCTTTAACTGATGCACGCGATTGTGACGGAAAAAAGGAGCCACAGCAACAAGGAAGGAAGGTTAACTGATAATTGAGAATAATCAGGGCATGAGAACAAGAGAGGAGCTGATTGGCTGGAGCAGTTTCATAGCCATTCAAACAGTACTTTGTAGATTATTGGTTACATACAAACAAACAATGACATCTGTGTTTCCATTAGCTTCTAATTAGTTGCGGCTGCATTGTGTTCATGTGTCTGAATCATCAAATCTTCTTTAAAGATTTGATCAACTACTGCTGAGAGCTGAGTGGAAGAAACGGGCACTTCAGCAGGATTTATTTTACCTTTGAGTCTTCAGTGTATGAACTATGCAAACAAAAAACCCACAGTCATTTATTTTTCTATTTATTCAGCTGGTAGTTAGCCATACAGGTCCTTTCATTCATTTACTGTCACGTTTCTTCACATAAGATCTGAGGTAAATGTGACTAAAAAGAAAAAGTGGTGTGGAAATAACCTTTCCAATGCGATATGCTTTGTAAAAACACATTGTCAAGTGAGTTGGAGGGTCAAGTCTTTGTCACTGGAACACATTGGCTGTCCGTTGTAACATTATCACAAGATGTAGCATACACACATATGGATGGACATATGTGTGTAACCACAGCCTGGGTTGCTTCTGATTTAACATGTTTCAAAAGATTTTTTTCATATAATTATTAATTCACTTCAAATTACATTGAACAATGTTGAACAATACAAACGGCATGTGTAAATAAAGGTGTATTTTAAATGATAAAGATGTGTTTGGATTTCATCACTTAGTACTGAACAGACTCTGTTGTTTCTGGTTTCACAGGTGTTGTCATTTCTTCATCTGAAGATGAGGAGGCATCAGCTCTTACCGTTGTGTGTCCTTGTGGGAGTCCTGTTTGCAGGACTTCCCCCCAAACTTCATGCTCAGGACGGTAAGTTATTCTATGTTACAACCAGAGGACTTTCCCCCCCTTTTTTCTTTTCCAGTGATGCTAAAATATTTGGAAAAAAATGTGTTGCACGCTTGACCAGCAGGTGGTGCTGATCCCACTGTACATGTTGGGAGGTAGATGAAAGTAGATGAACAAACATATGTTGGGCCACCGAGTTGGTGGATTTCATCTGACACGAGAGTATTTTTCATTACATTTAAGTTTTGTGTGCTGTGTTCCCTAGTTTTATTTGTTTGTTGTTCCCAGGGCCATGTTTCACAAAGCAGCTTTTGTAAGAACATTAATTTTGTTCACCCTGAACTGAGCAAAACTCTGCAGAATGTTCCTAATATCAGATTTACTCATAAACTGACTTAAACATGTTAGGATTCCATTGCAGGATGAATAAATCTTTGTCCTTTGTGAAGCAGTCTCAAAGATGTTCTTGAATACAAATGTTTTCTAAAAACGTACTTAAAGTAAGCGGGAAGTTTTTTTCCATGATAATAAAAAATTGTTTGTGCTTAGTTCCGCATTCCGAACATGCATCCCAAATCTGCATCCCAGATATTACCTTTTTGTTTAATCTAATAAATAAATGTCTATAAAATAGAATCTCAGAGACAAACAAATGAGTCAGGTAACAGACTTGAGATTTGAGACTTTATAACCATACCTTCTCTGAGAGAAAAAACAACCACTTGAACATGAATTGTAAATTATTGTGAGTCAGTGATGGTGCAAACATGGGTTCATGCCGGCATGCAAAAATTCTAATGCTAGTTCTAGCTTGGGTCATAGTCGAGTACAATTGACATTGGTGATAAAGTGACAGTCATATATCTGCATATTTATTGAAGGGGATTTGAATGTCAACTTTTGCATGTGCTGTGCTTGGTCTAAGAACGCCAAAAAAATGATAATAATGTGACTCAAACAGCGAATCAAACAGTGCCAGATCAATATCTATGCAAACCTCAACTTGCTCATCATGTACAACTGTTTTGTGCAGCCCAAGTGTTTGTTCTGTCCTTCAAACACCAAATTTTCTCTTTTGAAGATTGCGCACGTGGGTTGCCGGCTGATATTTACTTTCTAGTGGATTCATCCAGGAGTATGGGAGAAAAGAACTTTGAGCATGTCAGACAATTTCTGTACAGTGTGATTCAAGCACTGCACCAAGTTGGAGGGGGAAAGTTTCAGTTTGCCCTGGTGCAGTACAGTAGCAGACCTGAAACTGAGTTCCAGCTCAACAGCTACTCAAGTACACGGGCAGTCCTGGAACACGTCAAAGCTATGTCTTATCGTGGTGGGGGCACCCGAACGGGCCTGGGCCTGGATTTCCTGATCCACAACCACTTGAACACTGCTTCCGGCAGCCGCGCTAATGAAGGAGTGGCACAGGTGCTAGTGGTGCTGACCGATGGCCGCTCCCAGGATGATGTGGCTGAGCCAGCTCAGGTGCTTCGGATGGCGGGTGTGGAGGTGTTTGCAGTTGGAGTTCAGGATGCAGTGGACTGGGAGCTCAGGGAGATGGCTAGCCACCCCCAAGAAAGCCATGTGTTCAGTGTAGACTCTTTCTTGACTTTGAAGGATGTAATTCAAGACTTAGTAGTGGGGCTTTGCGACGTAATAACCAATTCAGTGAGGGATCCTGTGGCAAATGAGGCCCCTGTGGCGGGAGGAGGGACAGGTAATGAAATGGGAAGTGTCACTACCATACTAACTACATATGTGTCTAAATATGCAGAGCTGAAGTTGCTGCATATGCAGTCATCATTGAATTTTTGCTGTTAACAATCAAACGTATTTTAATCAAGATAACCTTTCACTCTACTTGCAAGAATAACATCACCTGCTTTGTTTTGTCATGTTTAATAATTCTTACAAAGAATCACAGAATGAGATGCATGTGATTGACACGCTACATTAGGATGACACAGATGCTCATTCAGATTCAATAAGATATTTGTGGTGCAAAAGAAAGACACTGTGAACATTCTGCTCGCAGGTGTTTGAAAAAGTACTTATCTCAGTATTCTGTTGGCATACATTAATGACTTGGATGAAGAAATGTAACAAGGACATGTCACAAACCCATTCCGTGCTTCTTTACCAAGAACAAATGCTCCACGTAACATGTCAATCAATCAATTAACAATAGCACACACACTGCACCAAGCCTGTGTGTCCTGCATATCTATGTTTGTCCTGAGTCACAATGTGTATTTGTGTAAAATATGTGCCATATTTTGTAATTGAAACAGTGATGAACCTGCTTGGACTCATACTTTATGTGCACAATAAGTACTTTTTGTCTCTTAAATAAGTACTTCTGGTACAAAAGATGAGCCACAGGGTCATGACTGGTCACTGATTTATCTATCTGAGGTCCATAACAAGAGCCTGCATGGGATGGCTGAACTCAATGGAGTGTTATATATATATATATATATATATATATATATATATATATATATATATATATATATACATTCTCTCCATTCTCAGTTCAGTCTACATGCAGCATAATGTGTTAATGTTATTGTTTTGTTCACTTTGAATGTCACATGTGATGATATTCTACCACAAATCCGTGGTAGAATTTTGTGTCTGTTTCACTGTTTAACATTTTCACATTGCACTTCTTTTTTTCTTTCTCTCTTTAAAGCACAAGATTCAGCTGACCTAATACTCTTAATTGATGGATCACAGAACATTGGAGCAGCAAACTTCCCATTCGTGCGTGATTTGGCCTTGAGAATCATTGAGCGTCTTGACGTGGGCAGGGACACTGTTCGAGTGGCCGTAGCCCTGTACAACAGCAGCCCACAAATACAGTTCTATCTAAATAGCTATGACAGCAAAGCATCACTCCTGGAGGCTGTCAAGGGACTTCCCTACTCAGGGGGTGATGAAGCTAACCTGGGCGCCGCCTTGGAGGAAGTAGCTGAGAACCTTTTGAGCCAATCAGTTGGGGGCAGGGCAGACGAGGGTGTACCCCAAATGGTGATTGTTATCAGCGCTGGGCCATCCACTGATGATACTGGTGCTGGTGATCGGGCCCTTAAGAGGGCTGGGGTTATCACTTTTGGTGTGGCGATTGGGGATACTGCATCGCCAGATCTGGAAGCTGTTGCTACAGATAAATCGTTTGTCCTGTCAGCCCCCGAGTTCAGTACAATGGCCAGCATGAGTGACCAGCTGTTCCCATACATTAACGGGGTGGTCCAGCGCACCATTATAGTTCAGACTGAGTTCACAGAAGGTATGTAACTTCTCTGTTGCCGGGGAATTGTGGTTGTAGAAGGGGACTAAATACATAAAAAAAAAAAAGACAATAAAAACCTTGAGCACTAATGAATCTGTCATGTGTGTAAAAATTGGTTTTGCTTTGATTAAAATTACTTTCAATTGCAAATTCTTTCAAATGTTTTAAGACATGATAATTAGTGTTTGACTCACTGTATTGCTGCAAAAATCTATATTGTTCTGATAATTAAAAATTTGCAGCAGTCTTATTTTACTAAATTAATTATTTTACTAAATAAACTACATTTCTTCATAATGGCTATCGAAATAAAATATTTACAGCAGATTGCATGCTAAAATTCATGTTATGCCATGTTATATGTTTGGTTGTGTAATTGAGACACTGGGAAAATATCCCAAATGATTCATTAAAATAGTGAATATGATTATTATTTTTTATCTATTATTTGTTTAAAAATACAATTATTATTATGAACAGCACACTGAGTAGTGACCTGTGTTAATAACAAAACAACAACAACAACAAAGTCTAGAGGTTAAAACTTGTTTCCATAAGCACTTTGTAAATGGCACAATGTAAAATTAGAAACTGTAAGATAGCTTTTGAGAATAGAAGACAGACCCAATCTATACATTCATTGTCCATTTCTATATTCCTGTTGATTAGATTTTAGACCTCTAATTTTTTTTTCTTCTCTTGTCAGCCTTGGCAGTTGGAAAAAGAGACATCATTTTCCTCCTTGACAGTACAATGGGTGCAACAATTATCAACGCTGTGCGGGAATTCATCAGGCGGTTTGTCGACACCATGCCAATTGGTCCAGATAATGTTCAAGTGGGTGTGGCCCAGTTCAGCAACGTTCCTCGACTTGAAATGGACCTCAACTCCCACGGATCCAGGGAGGCACTCACTGCTGCTTTGGGCAGGATCAAACCAAGACCTGGACAAACAGTCAACATCGGCGCAGCCTTGGACTTTGTGCGGACAAACATGCTGCTGCCTGAAAAGGGCAGTCGTATTCAACAGCGCGTCCCCCAGCTTTTGTTCTTGATGACCAGTAAGAAATCCAGCGACAGTGTGGAAGGGCCTGCACAGGCTCTGCAACAAACTGGCGTACTCACCCTTGCTGCAGGCTCAAAGGCTGCTGATGAACAAGAGCTGAAGCGGATTGCTTTTGCTGAAAGCCTTGTATTTATGATGAGGGACTTCCGTCTACTGGTGCGAGACCCAAAGGCAGTCATCACTGCACTCTCCACTCTAGCTGGTATGGTAGTGCCTGAAGGACCCACCGAACCAGGTAAAGCAATAAGTATGAGTAATATAGTGTTTGTATATGCAGTCACACATTAATAATATTTCTACCTTGTGTGTCTGACACAATATAACAGCTTGAAAACAAATTAGGATTTATATCATATCACTTCATTCATGGTTGTGGCTGATTAAATTCAGGGTAATGACAATGCCATGGCTCAGATTAGCATCATCTGATCATGCTAACGTTCAGCATTTAACACCAACATATCACTCACCAGTACTGAATGGTTGACTATGGTCACAAATCTGTTAGTAGTGAAAGAATGAAAGAATGAGCTTGATGCATCCTTTAAAGTGAAGAAGATAAAGTGTCTAGTTTATATGGATACATGTGGTGAAAAACACACAATTTTCTGTTCCACCCTCATGATGACCCATGAACTCAAATAGGGTTTGTGAGCGATTATGATGCAGACATGGCAAGAATTTACGTCAGTCTATTCTGACTTGTGTTATGGTGTAAAGATGTCCTGCAGACAGCCTATTACAGATTCATATATTTGTTTCATTATAATATTGTTTTTTGTCTTTTTGTCTTTTCTACAGTTGTGGAGATAACCACTGTACAGACTCAGAAAGTGGTCAGAGACATTGTTTTCCTCGTGGACGGCTCAAACTACATTGGCAGCAGTAACTTACCCTATGTGCGAGACTTCATGATCAACGTGGTCAACCAGCTAGATGTGCGTCCTGATAGAGTCCAGTTTGGTCTTGTGCAGTTTGCTGACCGTCCCAAAATTGAATTTTATCTAAACAGCTACAGCAACAGGCAAGATGTTGTCAATAAGATCTCTGAACTCAGGCTGATGGGTGGCTCGGTTCTGAATACAGGGTCTGCCATGAATTATGCCCTCGTAAACATGTTCCAGCCCTCAACTGGGTCACGCCGGAGGCAAGGAGTCCAGCAAGTGTTGGTCCTGATCACAGGTGGTCCATTCCAGGATGAGGTTAAAAGCCAAGCTGATAAGATGGCTCTGGCTGGCGTTTTGACTTTCACCGTCAGTTCGGGGCAAGCAGATGAGGCGTTGCTGAGAACAGTTGCCTTCGTCCCGGATTTGGCTTATCACGAAGGAAGCTTCACTAATTTACCAGCTATGGCTGAGGTAATCATGCCAAAGTTGATAACGGTGGTTGGAGATACAGATCTGTCAACATTCCCAGAGGGTGAGTTCAAATAAGAATATGATGTCAGAATATTATTGTGTAAAGAAACAATTTACAAGTAATAGCTCAATTCATTTTATTTTTCTTTCTCTTCTCAGTTTCTGGAGCAGAACGGGATGTTGCCTTCCTCATTGACGGCACAGACAATGTTCGAGCAGATTTTGCTTACATCACGGATTTTATCCTCAAAGTAATTGAACCATTAGACATTGGGCAAGACAAGGTGCGTGTTTCTGTGGTTCAGCATAGTGAAAGGGCAACACCAAGCTTTTACCTTAACACTTATCAAACCAAAGATGAGGTGTTAAGAGCTGTCAGGGGAATGACACTGGCTGGAGGACAGACTCTGAACACAGGATCTGCTCTGAAATTCATGAAAGACACCATCTTGTCTGAAAGATATGGCAGTCGGAGTGCTCAAAATGTCCCTCAGTTTTTGATTGTTTTGACTGGAGGAAGATCCAGGGACAATGTGAAGGAGCCTGCTGGCACATTGAAGACAGAGGGAGTTGTACCGTTTGGTGTTGGTGTCAAGGATGCAGACCGAAAGCAGATAGAGGCCATTTCACACAACCCATCCTTCGCCTTCACTGTGAGGGAATTCAGTGAACTTGGCACCGTATCACAAAAGCTCAACAGCTATGTGAGTCTCCCAAAGGAACAGCTTGACGTCGTCATCCAACAAGGTAAGCAAAACCTCTTGTCTTTCTGCAGTGTTACACCTGTACACATGTGAGAAAAATAACACCCCTATTCTTCATTCTGCTGCTTTGTGTCTTTGTGAAGAGCATAGTGGAGAGCCTCTTGCTCACAGAGAGCCATGTCAGGGTGTCTGTGGTTCAATTTTCTGATAACCCAGATATCAGCTTTAATCTGAATCTCACACCACAAAACCACATTTGTAACACCATAGATGATCTACAACACAATGGAAGAAGAAACAATAATATTGGGAAGTCTCTCCGGTTTGTGAGACAAAATTTACTTACAGAGTGTAACATGTCACCAGATTGCAATATTTCAGATTTGAAAACTTTGCTTTGAAAGCTACTTTGACATACAACGTCACTAATTTCTCTGTTGCCCTCAATTCAATCACAACTTTATCACAAAGATAGGAAAACACAGCTGGAATGCTCTATTTAAGAACTCAACACCTTGCTTGGCATTTTCCAAATCAAATGTCTAATCATTTTTGAATTTTCTCCTCTTATTTTCTTTTTTATGATGATTCTTAAGAAAACCTATTCTATTCCATGCTAAGAATTTCTTAAACTTCAATCAGGAAACATTTTATACTTGTCACATTCAATTTCACTTTGAGTGCTCATCTTTCATGCTCATGCTGCTCAGATTTCCTCTGAGGTTCTTTGTCATCGTGAATACATACATTAGTGTGCAAAACTCTTGAGCTTGCCGTTCATGAATTCGCAATTTCTTCATCCATGTATCACCTTGTTGACACAGGGAGCAATAAGAGGGACATAGTGTTTGTGCTTGATGGGTCAGATGACTCCAGAAATGGACTACCAGCTATTCGACAGTTCATCAGAAGAATAACTGAGGGGCTGGACACTGACGAAGATAACGTTCGAGTGGCTGTCGTGCAGTACAGTGATGACACTACAGTTTACTTCAACCTGAAAACTCATAGTTCTAAAAGGGCAATCATCTATGCTGTAAGAAGTCTGCGCCACAAAGGAGGAAGATCACGTAACACTGGAGCTGCACTGCAGTTTGTGCGAGATCATGTTTTCACAGCTGCATCCGGAAGCAGACGTTTTGAAGGAGTTCCTCAGATTCTGTTTCTACTCACTGGAGGTGAATCCAGTGATGATGTTACAGCAGCTGCATCTGACCTAAAACAAATGGGTGTTCTGTCTTTTGCCATTGGAATGAAACATGCAAAAAAGGAGGAGCTACAGCAAATTGCCTTCTCTTCCAGATTTATTTTCAACTTGCCAGTCTTTGGTGAACTTTTGTCTATTCAGCCAGAGCTTGTTGCATTTGTTCAAGCAGAAATAAAACCAGAGCTTCCTAATTTTGTGGGTAAGAAGTGACACTGATTCATAATTGAAAATCAAAGTCCTGTTTTAGGACATCCTCTCTTGCAGACTTTCAGTGAAACTGCATCACCCCCAGTTGATCAGTTTCATTTTCTTCAGCCTGTATCCACTGGCTAAAGGCAACTAACTCAGTTGCTGGTTATGAAGTGTCTTCTCTGGCTCTCGTCCTTTCCTTCTCGTAGACTGGAGAGTCATTTTCTTGAAAGCCTCACATCATCTCTTGCTCCAAAGCTCTTCCTTGAGTCAATGATTTTTACATCATTGAGTAAAATGGAAGATTCTTGAAATCTTTCTTCAGCTCAGTTTAATTGCATTTGGGACTCTTATGCTCCTTAACATATATTTCTTTCCATTATATCTCTATGGTATGTTGGAAGTATGTTGGAACTCTTCTGACTTTAACTTTAATGCTTCTCTCTATCTAAATTTTCAGTCATGTGTAATGTTTTCACCACATGTGTGGCAGAATATATTTATATTTTTGTCACTTTTTTATTAAATAAGGTTCTCCTATTCTTTTCTAGCTGAAATAGACTCCCCACAAAGAGACATTGTGTTTCTGGTGGATGGGTCGGATGACACTCATAATGACTTCGCAGCAATGAAAGATTTTCTACAAAGAATGATCGAAACATTGAGTGTTGGTGAGGACAAGGACAGAGTCTCTGTAATCCAATATAGCAGAGATCCACAAACACATTTCAGTCTGAACACCTACACAGACAAGCAAGATGTTCTTAGTGTTGTCCAGCAGTTAAACCACAAAGGGGGCAGACCCCTCAACACTGGGGCAGCACTTGACTATGTGAGGAATACTGCTTTTGCTGGTTCCTCTGGAAGTCGGCGTCAGGAGGGTGTTCCACAGATATTGATTCTTTTGAGTGGAGGAAGATCTAAAGATGACATTGCCAGTGCTGCTATGAATCTGAAGCAAGAAAAAGTTGTCACATTTTGTGTTGGTACAAGGAATGCAGACATACTTGAGCTGCAAATGATTGCACATATGCCATCCTATGCCTTCTACCTGCCTGATTTCGATGATACTGGGAGAATTCATGAGGAACTTGCATCATTTATGAAAGGGGTACCCCGACAACCATGGCTAACACCACAGAATGTTTTAGGTAAGAATCTAATTATGATTAATAATAATCAATAATATTTATAACATTTGCTTGGGTCAGAATGTGCCACTCCATGTAATTATGATCTTTTTGTTTGTGAAATGTCTACATTTGCAGATAACACTGAATCCATTCAACATGATGTTGTGTTTTTACTGGATTCCTCTGATGGAATTCAAGATAAATATGGATCAATGCTTGAGTTTGTTGAGAGAATGATCAAGAAACTGAATGTGGATGAGAACAAGGATCATGTTTCAGTGGTGCAGTACGGCAGAGAACCCTCTGTTGAGTTTTTCCTGAACACATACAAAACACGGCAGGATATTGTGGCCGCTGTACAACAAATGAGACATATGGGTGGCAAAGCCCTCAATACTGGTACGACCCTCCAGTATATCAAGGACAATGTTTTCACACCATCCTCTGGCAGTAGGCAAAAACAGGGAGTCCCGCAGATTTTGATTCTCATGACTGGTGGACCGTCCAGCGATGATGTCAGAAAAGCTGTCGAAAGCTTGAAAGAAATTGGTGTGATTGCCTTTGTGGTGGGAACAAAGAATGCCAATGCCACCGAAATTCGGTTTATTTCACAGAAATCCAGTCGAGCATTCCTCTCAGTAGATTTCAATGACCTTTCAGAGATTGAACAACAAATATTTCCTGCTGTCAGAGAAATCGGATATGTGAGTGGAGCCATCACACCAGGATCATATGGTAAGACTGAAATGTCACAACTATAGGTCACTTGTGCAATCCGATGCAATGTCAAATGAACAAAGGTCAGAGATTATTCATTTCACTAAAGGCTTTATATTAAATAATAGAATCTGCTACTGCACAGAACAGCACAGATCACAGCTACTCTGAACATAAAAAAACAGCATTGAAGCTGGACCAGTATAACCAGTCGTCCATCTAATTAATAAGTTAAGTAAATTGTGCTATTCAACATTTGCTTTTTAACCCATTTGTACCTATGTGATTACAGATACCAAGAGAAGAGACATTGTGTTTTTACTTGATGGCTCTGATGATTCTCAGCAAACATTCCCAGCAATTAAAGATTTTGTGCAGAGAGTAGTGTCAGACCTACACATCAGTGCACACAAAGATCATGTGGCTGTGGTCCAGTATAGCAACACAGCACAGACTGACTTTGACTTCAGACGTTACTCTTCAGACACTGAAGTTGCTGATGCAGTGAGAGGTCTTGATCACAAAGGAGGGTACCCTCTCAACATTGGATCAGCTCTCCAGTATGTGATGGACCATATATTTACTTATAAATCAGGAAGTAGACTCCATGAAGGAGTTTCACAGATACTTATTGTCCTGAGTGGTGCCAGATCTGGAGATGACATAAGAACCCCTGTCAGAATGCTTAAAGACACTGGTGTGATCACATTTGCCATTGGAACAACTAATGCTGACACCTTAGAACTTCAGATGATCGCACATGAACCGAGTTATGCACTCTCTATAACTAATTATGGAGAGTTGCCTACCACCAAGCACAATGTGCTATCGCTACTAGGAGAGGCTACCCACCATGAGGAGCAAACTGCTTCACTGAAGGATCCTGGTAAGACTATTGTACTGTTCTGTAAGTTGTTGAAGACATTCAGTGATGAGAACATAAGAATGGCTTTGGGATACTATACTATGACTGTAATATGACTGTTGATGTCACTTCTTGCCTGCTTAGATTCATATTGTTTTTCTTTGTATCTATCTGCAGATTTAACGAAAAGAGATGTTGTATTTCTAATTGATGGATCATATGACTCACGAAACGGCTTTGAAGATATACGGGGCTTTATTGACAAAATGGTTAAATATTTAAATCTGGAAGACAACAGAGACCAAGTGGCTGTTGTCCAGTACAGCCGTGATGCCACAGTCAACTTTTACTTGAATTCTTATTCGTCAAAGAGAGACGTGCTCAGTTCTATACGAACAATGAGGCATAAGTTGGGAAGGCCCTTAAACATTGGAAAAGCTCTACAGTTTGTCAAAGACAATGTCTTTGATGCTTCAGTTGGAGGTCGACGGGGAGAGTTGGTTCCTCAATATCTGATTGTTTTTAGTGGTGGCAGATCAGCAGATGATGTCAGAGGACCAGCACAGTTACTCAAAGAAATTGGAATAAAGACTTTTACTATTGGAACGAAGAATGCAGATACGTTGGAAATGCAAACTATATCTTTTGCACCAGCTCAGTACTCTTATATTACAAGTTTTAGCAACCTGCAAACCATACAGCCTTCTATGGAAGCAATTATGAGTGGTGCTGCAGCACCTGAGAACCCAAATGTTACTGGTAAGAAGAAGACAAACATTTCAGAAACATTTTGTATAATCATTTTATATGTATTATTATATTGTATTATATATTGCAAGTATTTGACTATGTTGTACGAATACATATTTGTAATGATGTCTTTTATCCATTTCAGATTTTTCCACAGTTACAGAATTAAAACTTCAACTTGCTGATATTGTTTTTCTCCTTGCTGGATCAAAAGATATGCAAGAAAATGAAAACCACATCTTGGGCTTTGTCAGAGAGTTTGTACAGCAAACTGAAATTGGCCGGAACAAAGTACAAGTAGCTTTGATTCAGTACAACATGCAGCCTACTCCTGATTTCCTCCTGAAGACATATTCAGTGAAAGAGGATGTGTTAAGTCATTTGAGCAATGTCAAACTGGAAGGAGGATTAGCTGTGAACACTGGTGTTGCGCTCGATTATGTTAAAAATAATGTGTTCACAACTGCATCTGGGAGCAGAGCCCAGCAGGGAGTCCCACAGATACTGATCGTCTTACATGGAAGAAAGTCAGAGGATGATGTCTCAGGCCCAACTGGAAGGCTAAGAGATGCAGGAATTGTCGTTTTCAGTGTTGGACTGAATAATGTTGATCCAATGGAAAATGTGCAGTTAGACCAAAGTCCTGGAAAAGAATACTTGATTAAGGATATGTCTGATTTTAATCATGTGCGACAACAATTGTTCTCAAGTATAGTATCTCAAAAGGAAACTGACAGACCTGGTCTAGGTGAGTGATATACATATATATGTATGTGTGTGTGTGTGTATAAATATATATACAGACATTCTGCGAACACATGCATGTCATTGTGCTTCTCTATGCACAAGCTGATATTTGCCCAAAGATCTCTGTCTCACTCAGAAATAGTGATAGGAGTTCATTTTTATTAGAATTTTGAAAATAATTTGTCTAAATATTGTTGTCCAAGGCTGAAAAGATGGAACTAGTCGTTTACCTCCCAACAGATTCGAAAGAAATACTGCTGTTTACTTTATTTGATTGTGAAAAATAGCCAAAGTTTGTCAATTGATAAAAAGTTCCATGCTTTCATGATTGAAAATGATCCTTTCTTTCTTCACCCGACACAGCCAAAAGAGATATTGTATTCCTCCTCGATGGTTCTGACTACACAAGGAATGGCTTCCAGGCCATGCGTGATTTTGTTGAGAGAGCTGTGGAGAGGCTGAATGTGGGCGAAAACAAGGACCGTGTCTCTGTAGTCCAGTACGGCAGAGATGCGGAGGTCAGTTTCTATCTGAACACGTACAGCCAAAGAAAGGATATTGTGGATTCTGTCAGAGGGCTGAGACATAAAGGAGGCAGACCCCTAAACACCGGGGCGGCCCTGCAATACGTCAAGGACAACGTCTTTACTAACTCCGCCGGGAGTAGGCGCCTGCAAGGTGTTCCGCAGATCTTGATTCTGCTCAATGGTGGGAAGTCTTTTGACAACGTAGATACGCCCGCCTCTGCTCTCAAACAGCAGGGAGTGGTTGTAATTCCCATTGGAACGCGCAGCTCTGACAGGGAAGAGCTGCGGAAGCTGGCCCATGAGCCTAGTTCTGCTCTGTCCGTGTCTGAGTTCACTGACCTCCCTAGTGTCCAAGAACAGCTCTCCTCTCTCATGAGCACCGCGCTGGCCGGGGCCACGCCCATTTCACCGACCGCACCTGGTAAGAAAGCTTTTTCATTCCAACACCCTGCTAGGATGTGGCTCAGATTTCAAATGCAAACGCATGTTTAGCCCCTTTTTTGCGCTTTGTCCGTAGCATTGGGAGAAATTAGGTGCGCCTACCGTATTGCAGCCAATTGCAAGCATAGCTGGCTTTCACATGCCATCCGTTTCACCCTTGACACTGAATATGTCGTACGTTTTTTTGTTCCTATAGTTGACAGAAAGTCACCAGGAAAGGATGTTGTGTTCTTGTTGGATGGATCTGACGGTTCTAGAAGTGGATTCCCAGCAGTGCGAGACTTTGTCCAAAGAGTAGTGGAGACACTTAGTGTGGATGACGACAAAGA